>QJPP01002703.1:0-189480 GCA_003996215.1 Jaltomata sinuosa | reverse complement strand
TGAATTAATTCGTAATGCGGCGGTAAAAAATTGGGTGTCAACAACTGCCCCTCCCTTTGGGTAGGGTGAGTGCAATGAATCCTGGGCAAAGGGATTTGACGTTTCCAATTTTTGTCCGACCACAAGTCCATCCTCGGAAGGTGGTTGGTTTTATCACAAATTTTAAGGAATTATGGCCGAACTCTGGTATTGATTTTCCTACATATCTCAGGTTACATGAGAATTCAGGCCACTTGTAGTTCAAGATGCTTGATTTTATGCACGATTTTCAAAGAATTCCAAACTTTTCCGGTTTTGGAGTATGGGGAGACCGGAGAGCTGGGGAGTGGAAAGATTCATGGAATTTTGAATGCAGCTGAGTTTTCAACATAGAGCCCACCTACATATCCAAAGACTTAGGAATCAGGCTGCTTGTAGTTCGACTCGATCGGGAAAGGTAATCTTTATGATAAGACGTCCTTCAGTTCGGGATGAGCGACAAGCAATTGAGTTACGGAAAAGTGGTTTGTATTTTATCCTTATTACAAATGTCAGGCTCTCACATTCATAAATAAGACCTACATGGCCGTAAAATCCCAAAGCTCGAGGTGTGTTGCCACCTGGATTTTGAAAAAGAAGGGATATTGCATCTGGTGCGAATTTAGAAAGTGCTCTGGGTGTGAAACTAAGACCCAAAGATAAGAAATACCCACACGCCTTTTGATAGGGGTGCGGTTTGATGGTGGTGGTGCATTGTTCCTCAGTTTGCATCCAAAGAGTTTGACGTCCCTCTTCGGACTGTGTCACGAGTTGCTGCTAAGAAAAAGTTCCACGTTGCGATGCGTCCTTTTTGGTGTAGTCCGCATCGGTGGTTTTGTTTTGAGAATTTCATCCTTCTTAGATGCTCTCAACAATATTTCGAAACCAAGTGGTTAGTAGTAACAAAAATTTGACAAGGAGAGATAGGTTCATACCTCATTTTCCTTTATCTTTTGTTTTCTTGCGAAAGCCGATGTTTTTTCCTGTCTTTTGTTTTTGGGAATGGCGGTTTCCATGACAATAAAACATGATAGACTTCTTGTCCATTATATATGATTGCTTGTGTAAAAAATCCTCGATGTTAGACTCTTTCGCCTGACGCGACTTGGGACATAAATATGCTGAGTGTTGGATTTATCATAATAAATTATATTGATAATCTTCAACGTCAGACTCTTTTGCCTCACATAATTTCAGATATGAACATACTGTATACTTGATCCGGCATAATGAATGATGACAATGGTAATTATATCCTCGACGTCAAACTCTTCCGTCCCACGCGATTCTGGATATAAATATGTTGAGGTTGATCCTACGTAGCTAGTGCGACTTAGGGATGCATATGAATGTCATCCTCTTTGGAGCCAATTGGTAGAGGGATATAATCTTTGCAGAGGATGTGCGTCCGTGATACACGATGATGCAAACATGAATGTCCCTCTCGGCATGGTCCTCTTTACATGGCCCTCTCGGCATGCAAATATGAATAGATGTCCCTCTTGGCATGGTCCTCTTGACATGGCCCTCTTGGCATGGTCCTCTTGACAGGAAAATATGAATGAATGGCCCTCTTGGCATGGTCTTCTTGACATGCAAATATGAATGAATGACCATCTTGGCATGGTCTTCTTGACATGGCCCTCTCGGCATGCAAATATGAATGAATGACCCTCTCATCATGGTCTTCTTGACATGCAAATATGAATGAATGGCCCTATCGACATGCAAATATGAATGGATAGACCTCTTGGCATGGTCTTCTTGACATGGCCCTCTCGGTATGAAAATATGAATGAATGGCCCTCTCGTCATGGTCTTCTTGACATACAAATATGAATGAATGGCCCTCTCGGCATGCAAATATAAATGAATGGCCCTCTTGGCATGGTCTTCTTGACATGCAAATATGAATGAATGGCCCTCTAGGCATTCAGACAGGAATAAACCTGCGATAAGATGCTATACAATGTGATGCAACACAATATAATATGATGTGATGCGATATGTTATGATGTAATGTGTCACGATGCAATATGAATACAAAAGCGCAATGTAGTGGTGTATGATGCAATGTCCGATAAGGGAGTTGTAGAAAATATCACCTTTGGTGTTCATGTCGCATCCCTCATGGGTACTTACGCTCAACTTTCCTTTGTATTCGTCTTGGTGGGGGAAAATGCACTTAAGAACTAGTTGTCCTATGGCGAACATGCGAGCTCTCACTCTTTTGTTGAATGCACGAATCATTCTTTGCTGGTACAATTGGCCATGGCATACGACACTCATCCTTTTCTCATCAATCAACATGAGCTGCTCGTGACGGGTGCAAACCCATTTCATGCCAAGACCGATGATTGTCAATCATTTTTCTCAAGATCTTCTTGATATTCTTGTTGGAGGCTTCTACAGCTCCATTCATTTGTGGCCGGTATGCGGTCAAATTATGGTGATGTAATGACCCTTCCGATCATTTACACGTTTTCACCTTTCTTGTACCATTAGAGCTTACTAGTAGCGGCCCAAGTCATTTATGGCTTGTCGGGATCGGTAGTTCGGTTCCTGGGCCGTTTGTTTGGTCTTTATGGCCGTTCCTCATTTTAGAGCTTCAACTTTGGAAATTGTTGACTTCCGTAAACATTCTTGGTAATATCAAAGAATTAAACCAAGGTTCTAGGTCAAAGGAATTCCTTACTCGAAAGTTCAAGTTAAAGAAATGCCTCGTGTAACACCTCCCCCGTTTGGAAGGTTTAAAGTAACCCATGCCTTTGGGGTAAGATCAATAGAGTCTAATATACTAAGAAGGATGTGTTATGAGGTATTATAATCGCAAAATGGTCGTATGATGAGTTTTGAAGTCAAGCAAGTTGCGAAACAAAAGTCGGAAAAAGTCATTGTAAATTCCTTTAAGGAATTCTCTTCAAATTTGGGTTAAATGTCTTGGGGTGTTTCTCCTATATATAAAGAGTTAGTGGATCTCCAATATACCAAATCTAAGGTCTACGAGTCTAGTTTCCAACGCACTAAACCGTTCGTCCATACAACTTCAGAATAGAGAGATATTCACATTTTCGTAAGACTGCACAAGCAGACACGTCAAAGTGGGGTCCACATCCTAAGTCGGTTCAGCTTATAAAAGATGATTTATCCTTCGTTTTAACTCATTATTTTCACCAAAAACTTCAGAAAATCAGAGGTAAATCCCCTAGATACTCCATGGACTTTGATGCTTTCAATTCGGAAGTTTAACGGGAGTTGCTCTACGTTGCGAGCTCGTCATTTTGGTGTAGTTTGTCCCATCGATTTCATGGCGTATCTTCGTGGGTGTTGATGCAGCAAGTTAGCAGGTGTTTTGTGAGTATTTGGAAGTATCTATGGAGTTATTTTGGTGAGGTATGGATCCCGTACACTTATCTATTTGTTGAATCAAGATTCTAAGCTTCTAGTCACGAAAAGTTGTATTTTATGATAACTTGTAGTAGTTTCTTGTTGGATTTCGATATGTTTGTTGTTCCTACAAGGAGGCAGGTTGTTAATCTTGGTATATTGAATAATTTTGTCAAGGAAATCTCTCCCCTATGACCCTCCTTCGTTATTATATGTTCTAGTATTGTTTTATGGATTTCTGAGCCCCGAAGTGGTATTTTGGATTTGTGGCTTTGGACAGCCCCTTTATCTTGTTATGTTTGGTTATTGTTGTGGTGTTATGGTTATGGTAAGGTGCTGGAGGGATTGGGAAATTGTACGATTCTTTTTGGGATCACATACGATAGTGATTGGATTGGACAAAAGTGAAGTATGCCTTGAAATAGTGCCTCGGGAGCTCGTCGCTCCTTGGAGATGTTGTTAACGTATTGTTGTTGGATTTAGCTGCCATTTGTTATTGTTATTGGCCTCAATTTTATGCTTTGGAGTTGGCTGGTCGCGAGTATGACATTAACACCTTATCAATTGGCTATGGCTCATTCTTGCAGCCTTGTCGATTCTAGTAATTGTTCCATTACCTTGGTTGGTCAGGCTTCATAGAGACGCCTTTGGGACTTCAGTTGAAAGTATTTGTTTTGTGTGATTCAGAGCTTCCTGGAGCTGTTCGAGTTCGGACGATGCCGTTCCCGCAGCTAGTCATCGGATGACAGGTAGGTTATGGTTTTCCCCTAACTAGACTCTGCGTATATAGGCTATAACTGCATTAATTAGCATCCTTGGATGGGTTGTTATAGGTTGGTACCCCAGACCTTGTCCGCCTTTCGTCCGTCTATTTCATACGTTGTTTGTAGTATTCGCGTAGTAATGTATATTACCTTTGTGGTCCTATGTGGCCTTGTATTGACTCTGGAACATAGATGGTGGGCTAGTTGGGAATGTCTGCGAGTCCTAGACGTAAAGATTATCCTTTTAGGCTAGTTATGTCTGCTGAGTAGCTATTGGTCCTGTGCAGGGCTTATAGGAATTATTGTGATCCGTTGGGCTACTTTTATATTTGTGTGCGAGCATATCATCCATGAAAAAGGTTTTCCCCTATATGTTTTACTACAGTTTTGGCTGTGAGCCACTACTGACAGTCTTCCTAAATTTGCATGGCCTTGGGGGCTCGTTTTTGGTACTGTTGTTGATAGAAAAGGAGATTTTTGGATGTTTTCGCACTGATTTTATTACTGGTACTAGTCTCTGTGGGGTAGAGCACCAGACTTAATTTTATTACTAATACTAGTCTCTGCGGGGTGGAGCACTAGACTTGATTTACTACAGTTTTAGACCCGGTTACGCTCGGGCACCCTTGGAGGGGTTTTTGAGGCATTTTCTACTACTTTAGTCCTGGATGGGGTCTGGGCATGCATACTTGAGACTGGTTCTCTATCTTGATCCCGGACTTGCTTCCAGATGACATATCTTGATACTGAGTTTTAGTATGGGGCCGGGGACCTCCATGGACCTTGCCGCTTTGGGCCTGGGGCTTCGGGCTACGTGTGCCGGAGGGAAGGGTATACGGTGGAGTAGAGGTATACAGGCTGATTCCTTCCATGGAACCTCCTGCTGGGCCTAATTGGCACCGAAGGAGGTACATACAGAGGTTCTATTTCACATCATATCATATCATGCATTGGATTCCACCCTTGTTTGTTATGTGTTCAGTGTACGCTCCGGTAGTATGGGATGCCGGAGGGTTTGTTTTCACTTGATTGTGTTCCTCGGTTGTATGGGAGGCCGTTGGGACTGTAGGTAGACTATATTTACTCATGTTTTTACTTAGAGCTTGTCTTGACACCCGGTTCTTGAAAGATTAGTGATGGCTAGCCTGTTGAGGCTTTGGTTGTGGGATTTTTGATTATTGAGAGGGCTTTAGAGTCCTATCTTATTGAGGCACTTTTGTGTGGCCTTCTGAGCAGAGTGTGAGACTCTGGTTCTATTCTTGTGGGAAGTTGAGTGGTATCTCTCGGTTATTGTGGCCTAGTTATTTCATCCTAGGGTTGTACTTGTGAGGTGATTCCCCGGTTATGCTATCATATGATTGGATTGGTGTTATGATTTCCTTATACTGGTTGATTCCATTTTGAGTATGTTAGACTGCTCTCCATCTTTTCCTTCCACTTGAGGTTACCAGTATACCGCCATTTTCTCAACTCTTTCTCTACTTATATTATTGTGCAAGAACTCCAGGTGTGTTCTCCTTTCCTTCACCTATGATTCTATGTAATTGTATCTCTGTGCTAGCATGTGTTACTTGAAGCTCTTGGTTATGGATGATCTGTGCTAGCTACTTGTGCCTTGCTTATTGCTTCAGTGACTGCTTTCTTGCTATCTGTTACTTACTGCTTTTATATCTTATATGCGCTCAATCGGCCGATGATACCTACTGAGTACCCGTGGTTTTGGTGCTCATACCATACTTTTGCACTTTTTTGGTGCAGATATTAGCTGAGCTTTTGCTGTTGAACGCATTGGAGACTCGTGCAGCTTTTGGACCTTCGAGACTAGGGTAAGCGCCTGATGGTCGGGGCTTGTCTACATCTCATCTGTTGTACTGTTACTCTTTGTATATTCGGAGATAGTTGTACTTATCATTTTTTTACTTCTAACACTTGTATTATATTAGAAGCTTCTGTACTGTCGATACCAAGTCTTGGGGTTGGTGTAGTTTCCTTTATGTATTTATATTTGAGTTTTGCTTTCGCTTATTTCTGCTTGCTGGTGCATTTTGGTTAGGTAGTAGCCCATTACTAACAGTTCTGGGCTACGGAAATTGGTTCGCCTACTGGGGGATTGTAGGTGTCATCATGACTTGAGAAATCGGGTCATGACAGCTTGGTATCAGAGCCCTAGGTTTACCGGTGTCGTGGTACAGAAGCAAGTGTCTAAGTAGAGTCTCGTGGATCGGTACGATAATGTACGTATCCTATCTGCGGGAGGCTGCAGGGCATTGTTAGGAAAAGTTTCATCTTCTTGACTCCTTATTGTGCGCTCTCGTCTTTATTGAATTCTAAAACTTCAGTTGTTCATTCATTCTGAGATGCCTCAGACGAGTGCGAAAGCGGTTGGTCCCGAGGCTTCTGTGCTTGTTGCTTCAGTGCTTCCATTAGCACCAAGACTTCAGAGTAAGAGTTTACCGCCTCAGATAGGGGGTGTGGGGTCAGCCCTACCTTCGATTGGATTTATAGCTACCCCAGTTCTGCAGGACACCGTGGCTAGGACTCTGAGTCCTCCGGTGAGTGTTTCAGTACCTGGTTCTGTGAGTGGTGCTTCAGTTATAGTTGAGCTTATAGTTCATCAGCAGGGTTGTCTGTCGGTATTGGAGTATGAGGCGAGATTTTCCCGTCGGATTTCATCTAGTGTAGGCTTCTTTTGGTGTGGTGAGCATGGGCACTTTGCTAGGAATTGCCCCAGGATTGTGTATCCCAGACAGCCTGGTTGTTATCATTGTGGAGAGATTGGTCACCTTTATTGAGTTTGTCCCCAGCGAGGGCTGGTTGGGGCTTCAATTTTGACCACTCAGTCCAGAGTTAGACCCCATCAACTTGATGCTCCTCTTGGTGGGCCAGAGGTAGAGGTTCCTGACATCGTTACTCCAGGTCAGGCTTTTGCTACCTTTGACTTATGTTAGTCCCGCTCGTGTTACGACTCAATAATTGCTTCTATGCCTACCTGCTACTTGTTTAAGTTGTTTGGCTACCCAAATTATACTATCGATACGTTGTTTTATTGGTAGTTTATTCTTTAGTAGTGGATAGGGGTAAGTTAGCCTTGAGAGGTGTTTTACCGGAGTTGTAGCTCGTGGGAGTTCTTGTTAGTATGTTTCTAATTGGCTTACCCCTGTTTCATTGTGATTCTGGACTTTTGGTTGGGTTTCCCTTGTTGAGCGGTCCTAGATGGTTGTTGCTTAGGTCGTTATCTAGCGTGGCTAGAGATCCATGTGATGGTTCAGTGTATTACCGGTAGTTGGGCCGGAGTTAAGATTTTTCCTCAGTTGGGAGGTATTGGTTATGCTAGTGTGCAGATATTGGTTTGGTCTCTCGAGTGTCTAGAGTAGACCCTCTTTGTTGATTAGTTTAAAAGGTTGGTAGGTATATGGGTTGTTCCCATAGTCTCCTCCACTTCCTGGTCCGTTGGGTGTTTTGTTGTATCCTTAGCTCCAGTTGGAATGAATCTTGATCGAATTTCTTTCGATGAGCTCTGGATGTTGGAATCGTGATTGGGTCTTGACTTTAAGCACTTCTGACTAAGTGTTGATCGTAACCTCGTGGTTAGGTTGTATTTGTAAGCATTTCGGGTGAGTTGGGCATCCAGCCCATTCTTCTCCTGCCTTATTGAATTTGACGTGTAGCTATGAGTAGTAAGGTAATGGCTTCAGGTTCTTATTCGAGAAAGGATTTGTAAGGTTTAGTATGTGCTAAGGAAGCATTTTTGTTTAGTTGAAAAATAAGGGAGATGACTCTTTATTTGTGTTTAAGTGTCCTCGTAGTTGCCTGAGGTGGCGATGAAGGTTTGCTTTGGGATTGTGTGTTGGTGATTCGATCCATCCGTCTACACATTGCCGTGGGTTTTCCATCGATTGGTTTTTGTTTCAGTAGCAGCTACAGTGTTGGCAACTTGTATTTTCAGGCCTAGTTGGCTTGGGTTCTTAAGGGTTCATTGGCAGCATAAAGGTTCGACCAAGGCTTTGGTTGGCAGTTTTGAAAGTCGATTTTCAGAATCATAACTTGGCAGGTTACATCAAATGGTTTGTGGCAGTTTCTATTTGGTTGCAGCATCCTAGTGCCGGGAGGCAGTGGGTGTGGGCAACTTAGCTTCTTTTACTTCAGTTGTGGATGCGGATATTGGCCTTGAACACCTAGTCCTTGGCTAACCTGTGCAAGAGGCAAGATATTCTAGATTTCAGCAGTGTTCGAGTTAGTACGAGATTCTTCTACCATGGTTGGACAGACTAGCGGCGTAAGTTTGAGCTTCAACAGTGGTGTATGCTTTATATGGTCAGCTTGTGCGGGTTGAGACTAGCGAGGCTATTTTGAGATCTGATGATACGTAGAGACTGATAATAGCCATTCGTTTGCCCAGGATTTGAAAGCTTGTTTAATCGATTCCTCCGGAGTTATTGTTTATGTGGGGTTCTAGTGTTGGTTAGACTCGGCCAGTATGGACGAGAAGTTCATTATTACATATGCTTCGAAGTGGTTGGTTGTTTGCAGAACCAGTAGAGCGGTTGATTCGAGCCAAAGGAATGAGTTGAAAGTATATGCAAAAATTTCTATGGCTAGATGGTAACTTTGATCCCCAGGCACCTTTTTCCTTTGCCTTCGGGGTGTTTGGACTTGATATTTGTGGCATGGTGGACTTCTTCCTGAGGTGAGATTCGTAAGGCAATTTCACATTCAAATGGTGTTCGAGTGTTCAGAGTAGCAGTAGTGTTTTCTAGAGTTGGGAGCTTGGCTCATGGTTATAGACTTCGTGGTAGGCTTACCACACTTCCTGCAGGATCGTGGTTTTGGTTTGGGTATTTTGGGTAGGTTGCCCTAGTTCATTCACTTTCAGTTGATTCAGACATGGCACGGTTCAGTTAGTGGCACGGTTCAGTTAGCAAGTTCGATGTTAGCAAAAGTGTTCGTTCGTTGGTTGGTGGTCAGTCAAGCCAGGTAACTTTAGTGTCAATGATATGCTACGGGTTGTTATCTTGGATGGCAAAGGCTAGTAACCTATATCTTGGCTTAAAACGCATTTGTACAATGGGTGACTTCGTTTGTGGTAAAGTATAAGCAGGAACTATGGATCTCTAGTGTGTCAGTTGATGCTTCGAGGGTGGTTTGAGTGCTCAGCTTGTATGCAGATTCCTGTTTGTGGTGCTAAAAGATACAGTTCAGAATTAAAAAAAAAGGGCTTTTGCAGAAAAATGGGTTCATGAGTTAGAGTTTTTGGTTGATGGAATTTCTGGTAAACTTGGTATGGTTTTAAGGATTCGAGTTTTGTGTGTTGATAGGCTTGGTGCTCTGGTTTTGGTATTGTGTAGCTGCTTTTTGGTTAAGATTCTCGAGGTTCAGTTTGGGTTGGCAGATCTTTCGAAGTTGAAATCTAGCTTGGCTAGTAAGAAATTAAGGCTTGGTTGCTTTCTTTGGTTCTGTTATATTGGGTGTCGTCCGGTCGCGGAGGTTACCTGGGTTGTCTGAGAGAGTAGTGCGGGCGTTGTATCCGCTATCCTTAAATCTCTAATATTTTTTTTCCTTCCTGACTTTCGGGGACGAAAATCTTTTTAGTAGTGGATGATGTAATGACCCTTCCGGTCATTTACACATTTTCGCCTTTCTTGTACTATTAAAGCTTACTAGTAGCGGCACAAGTAATTTATGGCTTGTCGGGACCGGTAGTTCGGTGCCCGGGCCGTTTGTTTGGTCTTTATGGCCGTTCCTCATTTTAGAGCTTCAACTTTGGAAATCGTTGACTTCCGTCAACATTCTTGGTAATATCAGAGAATTAAACCAAGGTTCTAGGTCAAAGGAATTCCTTACTCGAAAGTTCGAGTTAAAGAAATGCCTCGTGTAACACCTCGCCTGTTTGGAAGGTTTAAAGTAACCCGTGCCTTTGGGGTAAGACAAATAGAGTCTAATATACTAAGAAGGATGTGTTATGAGGTATTATAATCGCAAAATGGTCGTATGATGAGGTTTGAAGTCAAGCAAGTTGCGAAACAAAAGTCGAAAAAAGTTATTGTAAATTCCTTTAAGGAATTCTCTTCAAATTTGGGTTAAATGTCTTGGGGTGTTTCTCCCTATCTATAAAGTGTTAGTGGATATCCAATATACCAAATCTAAGGTCTACGAGTCTAGTTTCCAACGCACTAAACCGTTCGTCCATACAACTTCAGAATAGAGAGATATTCACATTTTCGTAAGACTGCACAAGCAGACATGTCAAAGTGGGGTCCACATCCTAAGTCGGTTCAGCTTATAAAAGCTGATTTCTCCTTCCTTTTAACTCATTATTTTCACCAAAAACTTCATAAAATCAGAGGTAAATCCCCTAGATACTCCATGGACTTTGATGCTTTCAATTTGGAAGTTTAACGGGAGTTGCTCTACGTCGCGAGCTCGTCATTTTGGTGTAGTTTGTCCCGTCGATTTCATGGCGTATCTTCGTGGGTGTTGATGCAGCAAGTTAGAAGGTGTTTTCTGAGTATTTGGCAGATGCTATGGAGTTATTTTTGTGAGGTATGGATCCCGTACACTTATCTATTTGTTGAATCAAGATTCTAAGCTTCTAGTCACGAAAAGTTGTATTTTTTGATAACTTGTAGTAGTTTCTTGTTGGATTTGGATATGTTTGTTGTTCCTGCAAGGAGGAAGGTTGTTAATCTTGGGATATTGAATATTTTTGTCAAGGAAATCTCTCCCCTATGACCCTCCTTCGTTATTATATGTTCTAGTATTGTTTTATGGATTTCTGAGCCCCGAAGTGGTATTTTGGATTTGTGGCTTTGGACAGCCCCTTTATCTTGTTATGTTTGGTTATTGCTGTGGTGTTATGGTTATGGTAAGGTGCTGGAGGGATTGGGAAATTGTGCGATTCCTTTTGGGATCACATACGATAGTGATTGGATTGGACAAACATGAAGTATGCCTTGAAATAGTGGCTCGGGAGCTCGTCGCTCCTTGGAGATGTTGTTAACGTATTGTTGTTGGATTTAGCTGCCATTTGTTATTGTTATTGGCCTCATTTTTATGCTTTGGAGTTGGCTGGTCGCGAGTGTGACATTAACACCTTATCAATTGGCTATGGCTCGTTCTTGCAGCCTTGTCGATTCTAGCAATTGTTCCATTACCTTGGTTGGTCAGGCTTCATAGAGATGCCTTTGGGACTTCAGTTGAAAGTATTTGTTTTGAGTGATTCAGAGCTTCCTGGAGCTGTTCGAGTCTGGACGATGTCATTCCCACAGCTAGTCATCGGATGACAGGTAGGTTATGGCTTTCCCCTAACTAGACTCTGCGTATATAGGCTATAACTGCATTAATTAGCATCCTTGGATGGTTTGTTATAGGTTGGTACCCAAGACCTTGTCCTCCTTTCATTCGTCTATTTCATACGTTGTTTGTAGTATTCGCGTAGTAATGTATATTACCTTTGTGGTCCTGTGTGGCCTTGTATTGACTCTGGAACATAGATGGTGGGCTATTTGGGAATGTTCGCGAGTCTCGGACATAGAGATTATCCTTTTAGGCTGGTTATGTCTGCTGAGTAGCTATTGGTCCTGTGCAGGGCTGATAGGAATTGTTGTGAGCCGTTGGGCTACTTTTATATTTGTGTGCGAGCATATGATCCATGAAAAAGGGTTTCCCCTTCATGTTTTACTACAGTTTTGGCTGTGAGCCACTACTGACAGTTTTCCTAAATTTGCATGGCCCTGGAGGCCCGTTTTTGGTACTGTTATTGATAGAAAAGGGGATTTTTGGATGTTTTCACACTGATTTTATTACTGGTACTAGTCTCTGCGGGGCAGAGCACCAGACTTGAATTTATTACTGATACTAGTCACTGTAGGGCGGAGCACTAGACTTGATTTACTACAGTTTTAGACCCGGTTACGCCCGGGCACCCTTGGAGGGGTTTTTGAGGCATTTTCTATTGCTTTAGTCCTGGACGGGGTCTGGGCATGTATACTTGAGACTGGTTCTCTATCTTGATCCTGGACTTACTTTCGGATGACATATCTTGATACTGAGTTTTAGTATGGGGTCGGGGACCTCCATGGACCTTGCCGCTCTAGGCCAGGGGCTTCGGGCTGCGTGCGCCGGAGGAAAGGGTATACGATGGAGTAGAGGTATACAGGCTGAGTCCTTCTATGGAACCTGCCTACTGGGCCTGATTGGCACCGGAAGAGGTACATACAAAGGTTCTATTTCACATCATATCATATCATGCATTGGATTCCACCCTTGTTTGTTGTGTGTTCAGTGTACGCTCCAGTAGTATGGGATGCCGGAGGGTTTGTTTTCACTTGATTGTGTTCCTCGGTTGTATGGGAGGCTATTGGGACTATAGGTAGACTATATTTACTCCTGTTTTTACTTAGAGCTTGTCTTGGCACCCGGTTCTTGAAAGATTAGTGATGGCTAGCCTGTTAAGGCTTTGGTTGTGGGATTTTTGAATATTGAGAGGGCTTTAGAGTCCTATCTTATTGAGGCACTTTTTTGTGGCCTTCTGAGCAGAGTGTGAGACTCTGGTTCTATTCTTGTGGGAAGCTGAGTGGTATCTCTCGGTTATTGTGGCCTAGTTATTTCATCCTAGGGTTGTACTTGTGAGGTGATTCCCCGGTTATGCTATCATATGATTGGATTGGTGTTATGATTTCCTTATACTGGTTGATTCCATTTTGAGTATGTTAGACTGCTCTCCATCTTTTCCTTCCACTTGAGGTTACCAGTATACCGCCATTTTCTCAACTCTTTCTCTACTTATATTATTGTGCAAGAACTCCAGGTGTGTTCTCCTTTCCTTCACTTGTGATTCTATGTAATTGTATCTCTGTGCTAGCATGTGTTACTTGAAGCTCTTGGTTATGGATGATCTGTGCTAGATCCTTGTTCCTTGCTTATTGCTTCAGTGACTGCTTTCTTGCTATCTGTTACTTACTGCTTTTATATCTTATATGCGCTCAGTCGGTCGATGATACCTACTGAGTACCCGTGGTTTTGGTGCTCATACCATACTTCTGCACTTTTTTGGTGCAGATATTAGCTGAGCTTTTGCTGTTAAATGCATTGGAGACTCGTGCAGCTTTTGGAGCGCCTGATGGTCGGGGCTTGTCTACATCTCATCTGTTGTACTGTTACTCTTTGTATATTCGGAGACAGTTGTACTTATTATTTTGTTACTTCTAGCACTTGTATTCTATTAGAAGCTTCTGTACTGTCGATACCAAGTCTTGGGGTTGGTGTAGTTTCCTTTATGTATTTATATTTGAGTTTTGCTTTTGCTTATTTCTACTTGCTGGTGCGTTTTGGTTAGGTAGTAGCCCATTACTAACCGTTCTGGGCTACGGGAATTGGTTTGCCTACTGAGGGATTGTAGATGCCATCATGACTTTAGAAATCGGGTCCTGATAGGTGAGTGATCTTGAATTGTTCACACATTTCTTTCATCAGGTGACTGTTCAAGTTGGCTCCATTATCGGTGATAATTGACTCGGGGATTCTGAATCGATAGATTAGGTTGTTTTTAACAAAATCATCTACAACCTTCTTGGTTACGGACCTGTAAGAAGCAACTTCCACCCACTTAGTGAAGTAATCAATGGCTACCAAAATGAATTTGTGCCCATTCGAGGCAGACAGCTCGACGGGACCAATGAAATCCATGCCCCAGGCTACAAAAGGCCAAGGTGCGCTCATAGCATGAAGCTCACTGGGTGGTACTCGAATCAAATCCCCATGGATCTGGCACTTGTGATATTTCTGCACGAACTTGCTACAATCGTTTTCCATGGTCATCCAAAAATATCCAGTTCGCAAGATCTTCTTGTGTAAGGTGAACCCATTCATATGGGGACCGCACACCACAGCATGTACCTCTTCCAACATCCTGGTGTCTTCAATTGAGTCAACGCATCTTAATAATCCAAGGTCCGAAGTCCTCCTATACAGGATTTCTCCGTTTAGGAAAAAGTTGTCGGCCATTCGGTGAATGGTTTTCTTTTGGTTGGCGGTCGCATCTTAGGGATAGACTCCAGCTTTGAGATACCTCTTGATATCATGGTACCATGGTTTTCCATCCGTCTCTTCTTCGACTTACACACAATGCTCAGGTTGTTCTTTGAGACCTATCACCAACGGATCAATGTAATTCTGATTGGGGTGCTGAATCATGGAGGATATGGTTGCCAAGGCATCAGCAAACTCGTTCTGAATCCTCAGAGTATGCTTGAACTCAATCTTCTTGAATCTCTTGCACAAGTTTTGGACCATCTTCACGTACGACACGATCTTGGGGTTCTTTACAGCCCACTCACCTTGAACTTGGCAAATCAGCAAATCAGAGTCACTGATGACCAAGAGTTTTTGGACATTCATATCAATAGCCAACTGGATACCAAGAATGCAAGCTTCGTATACAACCATGTTGTTAGTGCATGGGAAATGGAGTTTGGCTATCACCGAGTAGTGCTGCCCAGTTTCTGATACCAAGACTACTCCAATGCCTGAACCTTTGAAGTTGACTACTCCGTCGAAGAACAATCTCCAACCTGGGTATAACTCAGCAATGTCCTCTTCTACAAATAAGATCTCTTCATCGGAGAAGTAAGTACGGAGTGGCTCATAATCTTCATCCACCGGGTTTTTTGCTAGATGATCTACTAGGGCCTGTCCCTTGATTGATTTTTAGGTCACATATATGATGTCGAATTCACATAGCAACATCTTCCATTTGGCTAATTTCCCCATAGGCATGGCCTTTTGGAATATATATACTTCAAGGGATCTATTCTGGAAATGAGATACGTCGTATAGGATGACAGATAGTGCCTCAACTTCTGGGCAACCCAAGTCAAAGCACATCAAGTCTTTTCTAGAAAAGTGTAACGAGCCTCGACAGAGTGAACTTCTTACTCAGATAATAAATTGCTCGTTCTTTCTTTCCCGTTTTATCATGCTATCCCAGGACACATCCAAAGGCATTTTCTGAAACCGATAGATACAACAACAATGAGCTTCCTTCCCTTGGGGGAACCAATATTGGCGGACTAGACAAGTAGTCTTTGATGCGATCAAAAGCTTGCTGGCATTCCTTCGTCCAGCTAGTCAGCGCATTTTTCTTCAATAGCTTGAAAATAGGCTCACAGATGACCGTTGATTGGGCTATGAACCGGCTAATATAATTCAACCTTCCCAGGAAACACATAACCTCTTTCTTGGTCTTCGGGGGAGGCAACTCCTGAATTTCCTTGATTTTTGAAGGGTCGAGTTCAATGCCCCTTCTGCTGACTATAAATCCTAACAGTTTACCAGCGGGTACTCCAAAAGCACTCTTAGTGGGATTCAACTTTAAGTTGTATTTTCTCAGTCGATCAAAGAACCTTCTTAGATAAGTTAAGTGATCCGCACCCTCGTGAGATTTGACGATCATATCATCCACGTACACCTCGATCTCCTTGTGAATCATGTCATGAAAAATGGTCGTCATGGATCGCATGTAGGTAGCACCTGCATTCTTGAGACCAAACGGCATCACTCGATAATGGTAGATACCCCAGGGTGTGATAAAGGTTTTTTTCTCCGCATCTCCTTCATCCATTAAGATCTGATGGTAACCGGTGAAGCAGTCCATGAACGACTGTATCTCGTGCTTCACGCAATTATCGATAAGGATGTGGATGTTGGGCAATGGAAAGTTGTCTTTAGGACTGGCCCTGTTCAGGTCTCGATAATCGACACAAATTCTGATCTTTCAATCTTTCTTAGGGACTGGGACGATGTTGGCTAACCAAGTCGGATACTTTATGACTTCTACAACTCCGTAATGAATTTGTTTGGTCACCTCTTCCTTCATTCTCAAGCTTAAATCTGGCTTGAACTTTCGAATTTTCTGCTTGATTGGCTCAAACCCTATATTGATAGGTAGCTTGTGGGAGACTATATCTGTGCTTAGTCTCGGCATATCAGTGTAGGCCCAAGAAAATATGTCGATGTACTCTCAGAGTAACTGAATGAGTTTTCTTTTCTGTGCTTCTATCAAATGGACATTGATTCTGGTCTTTTTGACCTCTCAGTCGTCCCCTAGATTGACCATCTCGGTTTCTTCTAGGTTAGGCTTTTCTTGCTTCTAAAAATCCTTTAATTCTGTTATCAATTTCTCATCATACTATTCAAAACCATCATCATCCGACTTGGGATGTTCGTCAAACTCTTGACATGACATGACAATGGAAGGTTTTATCTTATTATTACCAGCTAGACAGAGAGTCACAAGGGGAGTTGCGGTCCAGTGTTGTAAGTTCTTGCCAGGCTTGAGGTTTCTGATTGTGATTGCTTTGGGAGCTTCTTCCATCACAGCTTCGCATTCTTCGAACAACCTCCCAATCTCATCCTCTAACCCATCGCTTGAAGGGCTAATATGAATCGAAAATTACTGGTACAGGTGAGGAAGCGGCTTGGGCAGTTCTGAACACTTTTTTCTTTGTTGCTGACCTCATCTTCTCGGATCACATACCTCAATTCGTGCTTGCCCAGCTATCCAGGAATGCTCAAAGGTTCGATCCGACCGTCAGAGTTCTTCCCTAGCCCTGAGCCCGACTCATAGCCACACCTTAGCATTGTGGTCGCAAGCTTCTTTTAAATTAGAGGCATAGGGGTTTGAGGAGTCAGGTCCTCTTTTATGGCATTCACAATTTCTACTGTATAGAAGTCACTCCCTCTTGGGACCTCTTCAATCGTGGGGACGCAACCGTTAGGGCAACTTAGATGGCTTCCCTCTCCATGGATTACCACTTCGTGCCCTTCCCAAAAGAACTTCACCATTTGGTGCAAGGTTGATGGCACGGCCCCAGCTTCATAGATCCATGGCCATCCCAAAAGCAAATTGTAACTAGTGGTAATATCCATGACCTGGAACTCTGTCCAAAATTTGGCAGGTCCCATCTGGATGTATAAGTTGACTTCTCCAAGGGTATCTCTCTGTCCTCCATCGAAGGCTCTTACGTTGACTTTGCTTTGACGGATCTTCCCCAAATCATACTCCAACTGAGTCAGCATGGACAATGGACAGATGTTCAATCATGATCCGTCGTCTATTAGAACCCGGTTCACAACCTTTTCTTGACTCTGAATAGTGACATGTAGAGCCCTATTGTGCATCACTCCTTCAAAAGGCAACTCATCATTGTTGAAACAAATACGACGACTTCCGAGGACTTGGCTCACCATAGCGGTCAAGTTCTCCATGCTGGTACCTGTGGGTACGTAAGCTTCATTTAGAACCTTGAGCAACGCCTGTCTATGGTATTGAGAACTCATCAACAAGGCCCAAATAGAAATCTGAGCTGGGGTCTTTTCCAGATGCTTCACGATTGGATATTCCTTGGGCTACATTCTTCTCCAAAATTCTTCTGCTTCGCCTTCAGTGATTGGCCTCTTCTGTATGATTTTCTTATAAGCATCATTTGCTAAATCATCGGGGACATAGCATCTCTCGGATCTTGTCATATCGTGAGTCACGATGGATTCTATTACGAACTTTTTTTTGGCCGGCACCATCACAGCAAATTATGGCTTCTCCACGATTCTCAGGGCAGCTATAGACCTTTCCAGTTCCTTGGGCTTTTTGGGGCTCGCCGGTACTATGGACTTGCTTGCGAACCACTCTTCCTCTATATCGATCATGTTCACAGCGGCTCTTCCGTGATTCGGAAGTGGGTTGTTATTGACATTTGGCGGTGTTGTATGTAGGGTGACTACCTTCTGGTCGATCAAATCTTGAATCTTGTGTTTCAGATTGACGCAAACCTCGATACTGTGTCCTGCACCTCCTGAGTGATAGGAACAATGTCAATCTACTTTGTAGAAAGTAGAATTGACATTGCCTGGCTTATGCTGAATGGGCTGAATTAACCCAGCGGCCTTCAGTCTCTCATATAACTGAGTTCGAGTTTTGGCTAATTGAGTAAAGGTCCGAGGAACCTTTTTTTCCAAATTAGGCCGAGGGATACTGGCGTTAGCGGGAGGAGGAACCCGATGGTTGTTCTGGTTTTCAGGAGCTCTTTGGTATACTGGAAAATTCTGGGGAGGTGCTTGGTAGGTGGGTTGTATATTTGGGACTGAAGCTTCGTATGTGGGCTGCACATTTGGCATTGGAGTTTGGTAGATTGGCTGCGTATAGAATATGGGTTGTGGAGCTGGGGGAGGGGTTGTTGGCACAAGAGGCTTCTTATAACCGGCTCTGAAGGGTTTATATGGCTTTGGACTAGGATTGAAAGACACTGAGGATACTTCCTCTCTCTTTTTCTTAGGTAGTCCTGTTGGTCCCGAAGAAACTGGGGTTTTGGCGATCTTGCCACTGTGGAGTCCTTCCTCCACAATCTCTCCGATTTTGACCAAGTCGGCGAACTGGGCTTTTACCGCCGATATCATCTTGTCATAGACTTCCGACTCTTGAGCCCACATAAACACCGCTCTTATTTCCTCCTCAGTCATGGGAGGTAAGACTCTCGCGACCTCTTTTCTTCACCGGTAAGCATAATCCCTAAAATCTTCATTGTACCTTTGTCTGATGCGCCCCATGGAATAACGATCCTGGATGACTTCGACGTTGTAGGAAAATCTCTAGGCAAAGTCCCGTGCGAGATCTCTCCATTTGGACCACTTTTTTCAATTTTTTGGAGGCAAACCATTCCAACGCTTCTCCATTTGGACTTCGACTAAAGAGTCTCATTAGTAGGGCATCGTTCCTTCAAGCGCCGACCATATGGTCAAAGTAACTCCTTAAATAGGACTCAGGACTCCCAACGCCACTAAAGATTTCAAACTTTTGAATTTTGAACCCTGCTAGTAGGTTCATCTCAGGGTGAATGCAGAGGTCATCATAATCGTAGCCTTTTTCATAGGGAGAACTCCTTAACTCTCGAATCTGGGCCATTTCCTCCCTTATCTGTGCCATATCGAGGTCGTGTTTCATTTTTGCGGCCTTCAACTCTCTTTCCTTCTCTTTATAATGATCCAATTCAGGGTTTTCCTGGAGGATGGGGTATGGTTCTATTACAGTATGAAAAGCGGGGGGTAGATTTTGCATGGGCAGAGGCAGGACATGTGACATAGCATTTGGGTATGTGGGGGTAAAATTATGTGGGTTAACGACGTTGGTGACATTAGGATGGTTATTTTAGGAGTTGTATGTGTTTTGTGGAGTGTTCCAGAGGTTCGGAGGGTTTTGTGGGATATAGGCTCCTGGATTGTTGTTTTGGTTGGTATATTGAATAGAGGGGGTATGGGTTTGATATAGGGATCTGATTAGGGCGGGATTATTGTGGATAGGCTCATTTGATGGTTTGGGAATGGAAGAGGAGGGGATGTCCTTTGATTGATTTCCAGTTTGAGGGGAATTGAGTGAAGGATTTTGAAGAGGGGGCTGAGAGTTGCCCAAAACAGGAGTATTGGCGGCGATGGACAAGCTAGCCATGTATTTTGCCTTTTGCACTTCTTCCTGCATCTTTTCTAACTTCTTCTCAAGCTCTGCGATCATTTTTTTTTGTTCCTCGATGACGCTGTCTCTTATAGACAGGGCACTTTCTTCCTCACTATCAGTCATTATTTCTGCAAACAAGCGAGGGTCAGAGGACGGATCTAAGTGTGCTTTCGAGTGAGTGAAGTAAGAGTGTTCAACCAGTTTTTGTCAACACAAACTAGTTTCTTTTATCTGTTGAAATGAAAAACAACTCAAAAGCCGCTATGTTAGTTTTTGTTAGTGAAAATTAATACAAGATATATGGTGAGAAATAAACATATAGGAATTACTTTAAACACATAAAAGTTGTTTTTCGTCAAGGCAAATTGGTCTACAGGTCGTTTTGACTCGATCGTTTCAAAGGAAAGGATTTTGCCCATTGATTTAGTATAAGTAGGCTTTTATCAGGAAAGGTTTAGTTTTCGTTGACTCCGTTGCATCTCCACCCTTCGTCTTCCTGAACTCTTTGTAGTCTCTATTGATGTGGAAAAGTGACAATTTCTTTAAGTATGGCCAGGCCTTGAAGGCTGCTTACGTATCTCACAAAGGAGAATTCAGGCCCTACGTAGTTTGAACTTGTGATAAATAAGTTGTCTCATTTAATTTCATCCACTATTTGATTACAAGGGGAAAAGTAAAGACGACATAGAAAAAAAGGTAAAAGAACTAAAAACGGAGAGCTAGAACTCCACTACTTCTGGTACTTTTTAGCTCTGGATGATGAGGTCTTCTAGATTCTTCTTGTCCTTATCTTCAGGGATGGTAAGAAGGAAACTCCAATTCGATCTTCCCCATGTTAATGAGGTGCTCCAGATCAACCTGAAAGTGGTGACAGGTCTCGATATCATGACCTCCGATTCCTTTGTGATAGAGGCACACTTCTTTCCCCTGGCGCCAAGCCTTGGGCATCTTCCCCGGTTTCCTTTCCACGGGTTCTAAGATCCTGGCTTGGACTAGCTTAGCATAGATTTCACAGTAAGTGTCCTGGAAAATAGTGAAATCATAGCGGTGAATTATCATTTCTTCAGTGATAGGCATGCCATAACCGACTTGGTCACATGCAAAGATGGTTCGGGGCCCCCACATACGGCTTATCTCGCCGCTAGTGATCATGTGGTAAATCTGGGCTCTCAGAGCGTTGCATTCATTGGTGGTGTGTCTCCAGCGGAGTGGATGATAGGTGCATTCTTTGTGCTCATTTTGAGGGTTGCATCCAAACCCTTCATATTGGTCAGGATGCAGGACCCCCATAGCTTTTAGGGTTTCATAAATCTCTGAACAGAGAATCACTTTGGGATTCCTTTCGTACTCCCGAGAGTGAACCTTGAGGGTGATGGGTTTTCCCCCATATCCAAAACTGGAAGGCCAGACAACATTGCTTTTCACTTTGGCCCAATGGTCGACTCCTGTGTCGGGGAGTAAGGTCTTTCCAACACTCCCTCCAAACTTTCCATGAAAATGTTTGGTCAGAGTGAGTACTTGCTCGTCCTTTTCAGGGTCCTCAATTACTTTCTTTTCCTTTGCTGGTTAGTTTCAGTCCCCCAGTTATATCCCCATATTCCTGGAGAAGTTCTTCGAGTTCTTGGTCAAAGCTTGATTTGGCCTCAACTTCGGGTCTTCCCAGTATCTGATCAATCACAACGATCCTCTCCTTAGCTTTAGTGGTTTGTTCCTCCACCTCCTTAGACCGGGCTATAGCCGTCTCCATTAGTCGGTCAACTTCATTGTGTTTCCTTTGAACTTCTTCCATCTCCTCTCTAATCCTCAGGATCTTTCCTTGCATAATGACAGCTTCCATCTTAACCTTTCCTGAAAGAACGGAGATTTTTTAGGGGGGTTTTCAGAAGGTTTTACGATTTTTGGAGGAACTTTGGAGACTCGGAGTATTTTGGACGAACTTTGCATAGTGGGCTTATATTTTTGCCTATGGTGTTCTAGAAAATTTCGGCATGGAGTAGACCAATTTTCCTTGATTTTAAGCAATACACATAGCACATAAAATAGTTTACATCATAATCACAAAAATATATTGCGTCCTAACCGGGTGACCTTTTTATGCCAAGGTTAGGCCTAGCGAGTTTGAAAGACATATGTGACGTATTTAAACCATTCTATCACCCCAAAAAAGCATGTATATATACGGAAAACTTCCCTTAAAAGGGATACAACGCTAGCCGAAAGGGGGATACATTTTTAGGGAAAGGGTAATTACAACAAAATCATGCCCACGCAGGGGAATTTTTTAGGGAAATGTAAAGACATACATAGACATAAAACCCACGCAGGGGCGAAAATACTAAAGATACGATGTGGAAGGTCCCTCCCCGGTCCTACTCCTTTTGGATGCTCTGGCAATGCTCCTAAGCTCGAATTGGCTCAACCACATATCACTTTGAAGCTTTACCACTTGTTCCTGCATAGGCAATGCTCCAGCTTCCAAGGCCTTTCCGGTCATTTTTGAATCGAGATGGGCTAATCCTACCCTCATGTCTTCCAACTCTTGAGTCAACTAAGCTATGACACGCTGGTCTTCTTCCTGTTTTATGAGAAACTCCCGCTCTTTTCTTGCCATCTCCTCTTGGATATTTAGTAATTGGAGACAGACATTAGGCCTAGAGTCAACCTGCGGTTCTGATATAGCTGCTTCTAAAATGTCGATTTTCAACCATTGTCTGTAACCTTCCACACATCCAGCATCGAACCTATCCGGTGCCAGTGTTTCTGGACCCATTTTCACAAGCATTATCCAATCATGACAAATCTTTCCCTCCTTTGGAACCTTTTCATCCTCGTCATAATCGATGATGTAGCAACCCATATGGACGGTTACTGGTTTGATTTGGACTCTTCTGAATTGTCTAAGAACCCTTTGCGGAGCGTAAGGTCAAATCCCTCGGATCCCTGGAAGAGGTAGGAAAGCTAAGTCCTGATATGCCACGATTACCTCAGTTGAATGAAAGTCGTCGAACATCATTTGGAAATTGTCCACTCCTAGCTCACAGAAGGCTTGTTCCCATCCTATCTTGGTTCTCTCCCTTGTTCCTCGCCTACGAAGTATTTTGCCCAATATTGCAAAGTTTTCAAGTCCGTGCGGACTGGGGAGTGCTTGGTCTCCTCCATCTTTGGTTATATGCTTGAGGATCCAATACTCTAGGAGTAGGTTGCACCCTTGGAAATAGCGATGACCATTCTTGCATTTTCCCAAGGCTCTATAGATGTCCGATAGGATGATCGAAACCAAAGGATAATAGCTAATAGACTCTCCTTCTTTTAGGCCGTGAAACATGGTGTGAGCTACCATCATTACCCGAGTATTGATGCGGAGGTTTTCGTTTAGTGGGAACACCATGATGCCCAAAAGATCCATAGAGAATGCCAAGGGGCGAGTCTTATCTCATTCCCGATATGAGTAGAAAGAGTGTTGGTTCTGCAAGAATCCTCTTTTGGTCCCAAAATAGTCGTAGAGTACTTGAAAGGAAATACTCGGGCCTTTTATCCATGAATATTGGTTTTCCCATAGATGAAGGTACTGAGCAATCTGAGTCGTGGTAGGCTTATTTGGAATTAAAATGCCCCGTTGAGGCCTTAGTTTCCTTTCCTTGGCCGTTCCTTGAGTTTCTAGGTAATCCCGAAGTTCTTCTATCGTCGGAGTCATCTCCATAGTTCCAAACCTGAATACCATTTTCTGGCTATCCCAATACCCGGTTAGGACCTTGATCAGTTCTGGCCATGCTTTTAAGTTCAACAGTGCCGGTAAATGTCCCATATATTGACGGACAATTTTTTGATGGTCGGGTCCCAAATCTATCCACCACGTGTGAAGGATTAAAGGAGCTTCTTTTACCATGTCGAACTTGAGAAATTTGGACATCCTACAAAACAGAGTAGCTTGTTAGTCCCCCCTCCCTAGGACGATAGTCTGGTTACATCACATACGTCTTTCAAATGGCACATAGTTGGATGCTACATCATCGGGTCGGAAACCCTTTTGACGTGTTTTGGCGGTTTACTAAATGGACTTAATATCCTAGGCTAATGCCTATTTTTCGGAATTTGGTTTCGCTCTATCCTGAGTTGACTAAAATAGGTTTCGAAATTGACCGAGAACCCAGGCGGACTACCCAAGCTTGAAACAACAAGTGACCGTTAATCGACCGCGGGTCAACTACTCCACTCGTCTGTTTCAGAAATTGTGTGTTTTGGTCAAGAACGACTGCAAAGATTTGCGTAATCGCCTTTTTACCCCTAAAGCATTCTAATGCTTTGCCAAGAGAGGCGGAAGATGCCATGAATAGTTATAAGTGCAGGAAAGTAAACAAATAAGAAACGCGGTAAAATTACTAATTTTTACAATTCTGAATAGTTAGTCAAATAGGTTAGTGCAAACAATGTGGTTAGAACCTAGTCGAATTATCCCCAGCAGAGTCGCCATTTCTGTTTTGATCCTTTTTCGAGTAAAGGACTTTGAAAAAAAACACATGGCTTTGTTTTATTGAAAAAAAGGGTTAGTTTCGAAAATCTAAGTTGAAGTTCAAAACATTTTCCCAATAATAAAAGCAAGAGTCGCCACTTAGTTTTTATAAAGTAAAAACTAAGAAAAAACTTAAAAAAAAGATTCTAAAACCCCAAAACAGATAAAGGTTTAAAATCGACAGATTAAGGGTAAGGGTTCAGGTTAATAGTCTTGGAAGGGTGTTAAGGCACCAAGAGTATCCGCTAACTTGCGGTTGCCCGGGCTTGCTTGCAAAATCAACGTATTTGACTAACTTTTGAAAACGGAATTGATTTGAAAAACATCTCATTTTTGTATAAAAAAGGGATTGATTTTTAAAAGACAGTTTTATATATAAGAGGGTTATTCTATAAAGACAATATGAAAAAGTTTGTTTTACATAAAAGAGTTAATTTTAAGCAATTAAACAAGTGAAACAGTAAGTTATTATATAAAAAAATGTTTATTAGAAATGTTGATGTCGTTCGGGGATAATTTAACTACGTTTTACAAAGTTACTTCAATTATACAATTAAATCTATCAACTAAGTAAAGAAGATATATTTAAAACGTTAATCCCTGTCCTAATACTAGTGTGTGGTCCCTCATTAGGCCCACCACCGATTTCTGATTTGGACTTAGTCCAATTCTACAGTTTTTCAGCCCTTTGGGCTACTGCTGCTACTGAATTTTATGGGCTTGGCCCATTTCACTTTGTCCAGTCCATTTGGATTTCTGCTAATCATCTCAATTGGGCTTGGCCCATTTCTCCACTGCTGCTGCTGAGGCTGACTTAAACAATTTTAGCCCTTTTGGGCTTGCTCATGCCGGACCATCAAATAGTGTTGGGCTTAGGCCCAACTGGAAAATGCAAAGGGAATTTTGGGAGTCCAATTGGACTCCACCGGATTTCACACATAGAAAAAAAGTAAAATAAATAAAGATTAGTATATATTTTACTAGATTAAGCAAAAAATAGTAATTTAAACAATGTAGATTTCACACTTAAGCGAAATATACGCAGATTTTTATACCAAATTAACCACATGAAACAGGGACACTCATACAATAGAATCACTAATTTTATCATTAAGACATATACTTTATAAGACTTAGGCATTTTCAAGCACTTATAGAAGTTAATTATTCTCCAGAAATCATAAGGGGGGAGGGATTGGTTCAAGCAAAACATATATACTCAGATGCACAAAAATTGTATCACATAGACATAAGGCACATATTCAACACTTTTGATCATATCTAGTCACTTTCAACACTTAAATTTAAACATAGAGGGCAGATTCGAGATAATTTAAGCAAAAGGAGTAGTTAAAGAACCTAATTTAAAAATCATATATTAATCACAGACAAATCAAGCATGCTGGACAGGTATTTAACACTGATTACTAGTATAACTAATAGATAATCACTCAAGAACACAAAGGAGGGGTATGTGAGAGAGCTATTAACATCATATAGGCCGAAATCATCTCATGGTCCATACAGGTAACATGTAAAGCAAACAGGGAAGTGGTCATCTTGATGAAGATGAATCAGAGGAACCTACATAGGTGAGGAACATGTCACAAGGAGGCATGCCTCACCTCTAGTTCTCTTCCATGACAGAACATATACACACACAACAATCATGGAGTTCAGATTCTTAAATCCTTAGACCTAAACAAATTCTAATCACACAACAACCATCTAGTATGCTAAAATCATTTCAAGAGAAGGGGGGAAAGGAACAGGGTAACAGATAAAAAATGATGGAAAGGGGATGAGAGTTGAACATGTCTAAAAACCTATAACATCTTCATATAGCAAACAAAGAAACATAGCAGTCCTGAAGCTTTAATATATCACAATATTCTACAAGCATTACTAGACACCAATTAAAACATAAGAAGATAACAACAAAACCTAACTATCTCATATGCATCACTTAGTCATTTCAGCATTAGCAAAACAGTGAAAAGGGAAAGGGAAGAGGAAAATCTTGATTACTGTTAAACAAAAGGAAGAAGGGAGGGGGATTGAACATTTTTCAGCAACAAACCAATAGGCAACATGTGATCATGCTATACTTAATCAAACCAACAAAATTATGAGAAGAAATCAGGACTCAAAGATGACCCAAACATCATCCTAAATGATACTTACAGTTCAAACATGTAGACTGATACCACATAGCAAGAAACAGTAGGGAAAGGAATAAAAACCATTTAAAAGCAAGTTCAAATCTAAGGGTAAATAGGGTAGGGGTTAAACATGCTCAAATCAATTAACAAATATGAAAATCTGTACTCAAATATATATAGATACTACACAGTTTACTTAAGAACCAACTAAACCATAGACAATCAAGGTTTAAAACTAACCTAAGCATCACCCCCAAGTATAGGAGAGTAAGGCTAACAGTTCATACATAGTTAAGACAGTAAAGAGGAGAAAACAGGTTCAATAAAGAGAAAGACTAAGCTTTTCATGAACAAAATCAGCCTTAAATTCTAGCAACAAATGAGCTCAAGTTTCTGGCATTTAATCATCATATAAGTCGAACACAGGCTAATGAAATCAAGGGGTTTATACAGGGGAAGGGAAAACAAGTTTAAAAATCATCACAAACAACCATGAGCAAAACATATCAATATGAAATATCAGTTTAGGCAAAGTTTGTAATCCAATAAGAACATGATTATGAAGAGGGGTTGGGGAACAAACAAGGATCAAAACCAAACATTTTTATGAACAAAGCCAGACAGATTTAACATCATTTAACAACAATCTAGGCTCAAATTTATGCTCATACTCACTATTTTAACATAGTCCAACAGAAATAGTGAAACACCACACTTATAACACAAGATATCTACTCAAAATCATCACAATATTAATCTAACATTAAACACATATTTTAATGCTAACAAACAAGACCAGAACCAGATTTCATCACTGTTTAAACATCATAGAAGCAAAATAAAATGAAAACTATCAAAGGGAGAGGGTAAGAGGTTACCTTTTTTAGGGCAACAACTCGAGCTTAGAACCTCACCGGAAAAGCTTGCCACCACCGGAGTATGACCCAACCCTTTTTAGAACTGAAATTTTTTAGTGCCTTTTCTTTCTAAAGCTGATTGGTTGCGTGAGGTTAGGGAGATGATTCCCCAGAACCACCAATTTTTCCCCAAAGATCAACATTTTTTTCTTGCAGCTGGGGGGGGGGGTTATAGGGAAAATCAAAGGGGGAAAGGGTTTAACAGAGGGTCTTTGGGAATTTCTGGGAAATTCAAAATTGCCTCAGCGGATAACCCTCACAGCAATAACTTGTACGAATTTGTACAAGTTTTTGTTGATTAAGAGGAGAAGGGTTACACATGGTGGGTTCTAGAAGCATCTAGACCCTGCCAGCACACCTTTGACGGAGAAAAGAGATGGAAAATGGAAATTTTAACGGGGGTTAAAGGATTAGAAAGTTGTGAGAAGCAAACGAGTTTAACGGGGTAAAGGGTTTGTCGTTTTGAGGACGAAAAAATGGTGAAAGACAGTACTGGGTGCTGAGGTGTTGTACGAAGCGCGTATTTTGTACAACGACATGTGAGAGATAAAGGATGAGGAGAGAGAGGGCGGCTAGGGTTTGCAGAGAAGGGAAAACGAAGAAGAAGAGAGAGTAGGGTGCGTTTCGTGAGCTGAGAAATAGAAAGAAGAGAAAGAGTGAGAGTTGGGCGGATATAGGAGTTAATGGGCTGGGTCGGAGCGGGTTTATGGGTTTAAGGTTTGGCTGGAGCGGCTGACAAAGGGATTGGGCCAGTCGGGTCAGGCGTTTGCTGGCCGAAATAGCTGAAGAATTAGGAGGAGTTGTAAGGGGCATTTAGGATTTGGCCAAATTTTGCAAAATGTGGCCATTTTAAATTAAAAGCATAGCCAAATTGAATAAGAATAGGTAGAATTGAGTAGGAATTGGCTATAATTGAAATAAAGGGTTTAAGGGTGAACGGATTAATAATTAATTGAGAGCTTTAATAAATTAAAACAATTTAGAAATAATTATTATGTTTGAAACATAATCAATTTTTCAATTAATTATAAGACTAATTTTCAATTAATTCTTATTTAAACTAATTTTGGAGAAAATTACAGGTTTAGCCTTTTAAAAGGATTTTTCTTATGAAATCAATTTTAAAAATAATTCTTTTAAGCAACTTACATAAATTTCACATATTGAATATGAAAAGTATATAATCGTTACTTGAAACCATTGGGAAAGCTGTTTTGAAAATATTTTATCCCCTTTTTGCCAAAACAATTATTTCAAAAATTGTTTAAAATTTAAAAAGTTCTGAATTAATTCGTAATGTGGCGGTAAAAAATTGGGTGTCAATAAGCACCACAATCATGAGAGCACATGCTTAGAAAATTGAAGAATTTGGGCATGAAATTTGAGCTAAAACAGCCCCTATAAGTCAGGGAACCAAAGAAGGAATTTAAGAACGAAAAACTAGAAATTGGGCAAGAATCGCTTACCACAATAAGAGAGAACGTCAAGGAGGTGAGTTTCACGAACCCACGAGCATGCAAGCCCAAGAAAAACCGAATCTACAGGTAATTTCCAAGCATTGAAAATTTACAACAATGGAGAGAATTTAAAGAATGAAAATCAGAGATTAGCAACGAACCTTCCGGATTAATGACGGAAAAGTGCTCCCGAAGCTATGGTGAATTTATCCCAAGAAAATGATGGCTAGAAGTGCAGCAAATTGAGTCTGGGAGCTTTAACAATGGAGGGACAAGGTTGGAAAATGAGGAAATGGAGAAGAAGGTTTAATTTATAACATTGCCAGCAGATACCGCAATTGCGGCACTTTCATCACAAATGTGGACACCGCAAATACTGCCAAAGCACCACAAGTGCGGAAAACACCGCAAATGCAGCATTTCACCACAATTGTGATGGCCTCAAATGCAGTCAAATGCTCGCAATTGTGGACCCAATAGGTACATCAAAACTCAGCTTAGCTTCAAACATCGAATGGACCCTCGAGATTCAACTGGGTTCCCATGGACACAAATAAATAGAGCTATTTGACTAGAAACTATATTCTGAATCCAACTGAATTGATGAAAATCCCATCGGAGGTCGATTTAAAAAAAAAGTAGGCCCCACACCCAAGACTAACCTTAGGCCAACTATTTTCAAAACGGAACCTAATGGCCAAAAATAAGTCCGAAAGCCTCGGGACCCGAATCAATGGTCCCTCTAACCTAAAATCGACGTTCTAGAGCTAATGGCACTGACAGAATTTCCATCCAAGACCATCTTCTCCAAATATTGACCAAAGTCAATCATACAAGCCCAATTGGCCTGAAAACACAAAACGAGAGAGATTTTCATGCTGAATAGCTCTCGGATCCTGACCAATGGTCTAACTAAACCAAAGTCCACGCTTCGAAGATAATGGAACGTTCAAAATTCAATTCTGAGCATGGTAGCTAAGAATGTCGACCGAGGTCAATGATTTCTAAAGTTGAAGCTCTAAAATAAATGAGCGGCCATAAAGACCAAACAAACGGCTCGGGCACCGATCTACCGGTCCCAGCAAGTCATAAATGACTTGGGGCCGCTACAGGCAAGCTCCAATGGTACAAGAAAGGCAAAAATGCGTAAATGACCAAAAGGGTTATTACATCATCCACTACTAAAAAGACTTTCGTCCCCGAAAGTCTGGAAAGAAGGAAAGACTAGGGACTTAAGTACAGCGGATACAAAGACCGTACCACTCTCTTGGACAACTCGAGTAGCCTCCTCGACCAGATGACACCCAATAGAATGAAACCACGAAAGGCAACCAAGCCTAAACTTCATACTAGCCAAGCTAGATTCCAAGCTTAAACTCCAAAACTCCAAATATCTGCCAACCCAAACTGAGCCTCGAGAATCTCAACCGAAAAGCACCGATACAACAACAAAACTAGAGAAGCAAGGTGATCAACACACAAAACTCGAATCTTTGAAACCACAACAAAGTTTACCAGAAAGCCAACAACCAAAACATTAACTCGTGAACCCGCTGATCCGTAAAACCCTACCATTCTGGATTGAATCCTTTGCTCCATCAACAGGAAGTTTCACATAAATCGAACACTCAAACCACCCTCTAAGCATCAACTAACACACCGGAGATCCACAGTTTCCACTTATACTCTACCACGAATGAAGTCACCCTTTTTGCTCAAACTCTTTCCAAACCAAGCTATAGTCTACTAGCCTTTGCCATTCAAGATAACAACCCCTAGCATATCATTGAAAACTGGAGTTACCTGCCATGACTGACCAACAACCAACGAATGAACAATTTTGCTAACATCAAACTTGTTAACTAAACCCGACTGAAGTTGCACACCAGGGTTAGGAAAGCCCTGTATGAACACCCTGTGTTGACGGAGAAATTTCTAAATTGTAGAATGAACCCAACTTCGCTGCACCGTGTCCAGTCTGAATCAACTGGAAGCGAATGAACCAGGGCAACCTGCCCAATAGACCCAAACCAAAACTAAGACCCTGGAAGAAGTGTGGTAAGCCTACCACGAAGTCCACAATCATCAGCTAAGCTCAAAACCCTAAGAAGTACTGCCACTACTCCAAATACTCAATTACTATTCGGATTTGAAATTGCTTTACTAATCTCACCTCAAGAAGAAGTCCACCATGCCATGAGTACCAAGTCAAAACACCCTGTAGGCAAAGGAAAGGTGCCTGGGGTTCATGGTCGTCATCTAGCTATAGAAATTTTTGCATATACCTTCAGCTCATCCCATTGGGCTCGAAACTATTTCGTCTACTGCATCTGCACACAAACTAACCATCCTGATGCATACGACAAACCAAACTTCTAGTCCACACTGGCCGAGTCTAACCAACACTGGAACCCCACATAAAAGACAACCCTTGAAGAATCCACTGAAAAAGCTTCCAAACTCTAGGCCACAATAGTGACCACCAGTCTCTCAGTATCATCAGAACTCAAAATAGCCTCGCTAGCCTCAACCCGTACAACCTGATCACATATATCATACACCACTGCTGAGTCTCAAACTTACGCCACTGAGTCTGTCCAACCATGGTAGAAGGAACCTCGTACTATCTAGAGCACCGCCAAAATCTGGAATGTCCAGCCTAACTCAAAGGTTAGCCAAGGACTAAGTGTCCAAGGCCAACTGTCACTCCACAACTGAATGGGGAAGCTATGTTGTCTGAACTCATTGCCTTCCAACCCAAGAATCTACAACCGAAAATAAACAACCACGAACCATCCAGAGTGGTTTGCCAACCCACGATTTTGAAACACAATCTTAATTACCAATCAATGCCTCTGTCGGAACCCATGTAGACCCATACGCTATCGACAAACACTCAGGTACTGGAGCCTTCTAGGCCATAAATACACAATTTTCCCAGTTCGTAGATGCTACTGAAACTTGTTTGCCCCAAAGAAGGTAACAAGCGATCCAAGGTCGAGGCAATAAGCTCCCAAAGGTAGTATTGGAATGACCACTACCTCAATCTCAGACTAGAAGGAATTTTTACCTCGAATCTATCAAAAGAATGACACCACAACCTGAACACGATCAACGCAAATCACCAATATACAAGCCCAAAGCAAACTCTCGATCGCCACCTCAGTCAGCTACTAGAAACATACCTACACACAAGGAGTCATCACCCTCCATCGCAAATCAAATGAAACCCTTTCCAAGGATATACTAAATTCCATAAATTCTTTCTCAGAAGACTCTGGAGCTGTTCCCTTAGCTCCTACAACTCTTACTAGCAATGCTTGGCCACAATCAAAGGCTCAACTAGAGAACTACGATCAAAAATCATTCCTATTGGAATAGGGGAAACAATAATACAACCCAACGGGACACAAAACTGAGGAAGACACTGGGAACAACCCACATACCTGCCAACCTTCTAAACTAACTAAACAACAAGGGTCCACTCCAAACACCCAAGAAAACCAAACCAATAAATGCACGCTAGTATAACCAACACCTCTCAACTTAAGACAAAAGCTCACACTCTGGCATAACCACCGGTAACACCAAACCAACCCAAGGATCTCTAGCAAATGCTAGATAAAAGCCTAGGCAACAACTATCTAGGACCGCTCAAAGAGAAGACTCAACACAAGCCTTAAGTCACAACAGAACTGGAAGCAAAACCAACCAGAAAAGAGACTAACAAGAACTACCCATGAGCTACAACTCCGGGTAAACACCACACAAGAATAACTCCCCCCATCCACTACTAAGGAATAATCTACCAGAAAAACAATGCATAAAAACTACAACTCAGGTAGACAAACAACAAAACAAGCAGCAGGTAGGCATATAAACAAATAAATGATAGAAGGGAGGGAATCACATCGCGAACAGTACTATTATAAGTCAAAGGCAGCATGAGCCTTACCTGGAGTAACAATATCAGGAAACTCTGCATCTGGCCCACCAAGAGGGGCATCAAACTGATGGGATCTAACTCTGGATTGAGTAGTCGAAGCTGAAGGCTCAGCCATCCCGTGCCAGGGACAATCTCTGAGATAGTGAACAACCACCCCACAACCGTAGCAACCCAAGGAAACCTTGCCTTGATGCACGGTGCCTGTAACCTCTGGATGGGTACCTGAACCACCTGGCTGGAAGCCACCTCTTACCATCTGGGGACCACTCCTACAACCCTGCACTCTACCTCTAGCCGGTGGTACTGGAGCCCTGGGAGATAACACCTACTGACCCTGCTGACTGGGAGGTGGGATCGTAGGAGAATACCTAGAAAAGTTCCCACGCACACCATACTGAAAGCAGATCCCAATGGATGCATATGGGTGAGGAGATATCACTGAACCTGACCGGCCACTATGACCTACACAACCTAAAAGTGAACCTCGAAGAGCCTGACCCATACCAAATCCACTCTGTTGGGCATGCCCTACACCACCACCCTCTAAAACCTTTGGAGTAACTGAAACTGGCTGTGTAGATAAGAAGAAATGGAACTTATCTCTTGTATAGAATCCCCTACCTTGAGTATGAGAACCTCGGGAACTATCCTGGCAATGATGTTTCTTAGCACTACCTCCATAAGCCTCACGACACAAACCCTCGGTAGCCTAAGCATAATCCACTACCTGAAGGAAGGTCATCCCAACTGAAACCAAGTGCTCGATCGCCAAACGGAGCGATGAAATCAGAGCTCTAACAAAGATCTGAACTCTATCAAACTCTGAAGGCACAGTCCTAGCATTATACCTAACCATCTCATGAAATCTCGCCTCATACTCCAATACTGACATACCACTTTACTGAAGGACTAGAAGCTCAACCCTAACTGGAGCACCACTCATAAAAACGGGTACCAAAACACCCACTGGAGGACTCAGAGTCCTAGACACGGTGTCCTGTAGAACAGGGGTAGCTGTGAATCCAATCGGAGGCTGGGTTGGTCCCACCCCCCCTATCTGATGCGGTAAATTCTCACTCAGAAGTCCTGGCACTGATAGAAGCACTTAAGCAACATGCACAGAAGCCTCAAAATCAACCGCTGTCAAACTCATCCTAGGCATCTGAGAAGGAATGAAACAACCGAAGTATTAGAAGTCAATAGAGCCAGGAACGCATGATAAGGAGCCAAGAAGATGAAACTTTTCCTAACAATTCCCTGTAGCCTCACACAGATAAGATATGGATGTCATCGTACCAATATGCGAGACTCTACTTAGACACTTGCTTCTATACCATGACACCGGTGAATGTGGAGCTCTGATACCAAGCTATCACGACCCAATATTTCAGGTCATGATGGAACCTACAACCCCCAGTAGGCGAACCAATCCCTGTAGCCTGAAATGATTAGTAATGGGCTACTACCTAACCAATACGCACCATAAGCAGAAATAAGCGGAAGCAGAATGTAAAGATAGACAAAGCGGAAGCAATAACCTGCATATATTTACATAATGAAACTACACCAATCCCAAGACTTGGTATTGACAGTACAAAAGTTTTTAATAGAACACAAGTTCTAGAAGTAACAAAATGATAAGTACAACTGTCTCTGAATATACTAAGATTAACAGTACAAAAGATGAGATATGGTCAAGCCTCGGTCGTCAGGCGCTCACCCTAGTCTCGAATATCCAAAAGTTGCATGAGTCTCAAACACGATCAATGACAATAGCTCAACTAATATCTTCATCAGAAAGATACATAAGTGTAGTATGAGAACCAATTGCTAAGCAATGGGTACCAAGTAGGCATCATCGACTAACTGAGCGTATATAAGATATAAAAATAGTAAGTAGCAGATAGCAAGAAAGCAGTCACGGGAGTAATAGATAAAGCATAAGGAACTAGCACGGAGAATAGAAAACCAAGATTTATAAGCAAACAATGCTAGCATAGAAGATATATACACATAGAACACAAGTGAAGGAAAGAAAAATGCACTTGGAGTCCTTGCACAACAATATAAGTAAATAAAGAGAGAGAATTGAGAAACTGGTGGTATACCGGTAACCTCAAGAAAAAAAGGGAAGAAGGGAAGTTAGCCAACATACTCAACTAGAAGCCATATAATAACAGAATCATACTTAAAACCACAAACTCTCAAGATAAGCATAAACTGGGATCAATCTCACAATTATAAACCTAGACTGGTATAACTAAGACACAAGAACCAAAAGTCTCTAGTCAGAAGCAAGATAAGGAATAACATTCGAAAACCCCCAACCGCTCAAAAGGACACATCAATCGTGCCTCACAATATAGGACTCACTAGCCCCTTAATACTCAAGACCAATAATCAGGGCCTCAACAGGCTAACAACTGCTAATCCACCAAGAACCGAATGCCATGACAAGCTCTATATAAAGACAGGAGTAAATATAATCTACCTACAGTCCCAACGTCCTCCCATACAACCGAGGAACACAGTCAAGTGAAAACAAACCCTCTGTCCGCTGATACAACTGGAGCGTACACTAAAAACACAGCAAACAATGGTGGAATCCGAGTGAAATATGCATGATGATGATAATGATGGAACCAGTGATAGTAACTCCGTATGCATCTCCCCCCGCACCCGTAGGTCCGGTAGGAGCACCCATGGTGGGATGTGACCACTATACCTCATCATGCGTCATATAACCTCTTTCATCACGCTCGACCCATAGTTAGGTCCTAAAATAGAGGGCCCATAGAGGTCTGCAACCACATACAGTAACGAATGTGAAATCTCAGAGAATCAGAACCTCAAAGTACGTGCTTGAGATTGAACCGGGTCTAAAATAGTAGAAAAATCTCAATAACCCTTATAAAGGGTGCCCGAGTATTTTTGGATCTAAATCAATAGTAAAAAGTCTCAATAACCCTCTCAAAGGGTGCCCAGAGAATATCCGGGTCTAAATCAGTAATAAAATCAGGTCTAGTTCTACGGCCCTGCCGAGCCTAGTAGCAGTAGGAAATCAAGTCTGAATTCATCCAAATCCCATTTTCTCATCATTTATACCAAAAATAGGCCCCCAGGGTCATGCAAGGTTTAGAAAACTGTCTATAGTAGGCCCGAAGCCAAAACAATGATAAAATATGCAGGGAAAACCTTTTTCATGGATGATTTGCTTGCACACAAATATAAATTAGCCCAACAGCTCACAAGCATTTCTACCGGCCCTGCACAGGCTCAATAGCATACATAACCAGCCCAAAATAAAAGCTCTATGTCCGGGACTCGTGGAAATTCCCAAATAACCCACCATCTATGTTCCAGAGTTAATACAAGGCCGCACAGGACCACAAGGGTAATATACGATACTACGCAAATACTTCAAACAACATATGAAATAAACGGATAAAAAGGCAGACAAGGTCTGGGGTACCAACCTAATACAACCCACCCAAGGATACTAATTAATGCAGTTATAGCCTATATACGCAGAGTCTAGGTAGGGAAGACCATAACCTACCTTTCGTCTGATGACTAGCTGCGAGGATGGTGTTGTCCAAGCTCAAACTGCTTTGGGAAGCTCCAATTCATAAAAATTCTATCAAGAAAATAATCTACGCATTAAAACATGACTAACGATACCCATATCGCTATAATAATAGTCGGGCTGAATTTTGGGTCACCGACGAGCCCATGGGCCTCACAACCCAAAGCCAAAAATAAAGAAGCACAAAATGATCACCACGATCATAAGAACACATGCCCAGAAAATTGAAGAATTTGGGTATGAAATTCGAGCTAAAACAGCCCCTACAAGTCAGGGAACCAAAGAAGGAATTTAAGAACGAAAAACCAGAAATTGGGTAAGAATCGCTTACCACAACGAGAGAGAACATTAAGGAGGTGAGTTCCATGAACCCACGAGTATGTAAGCCCAAGAAAAACTGAATCCATAAATAATTTCCAAGCTTTGAGAACTTACAATAATGGAGGGAATTTAAAGAATGAAAATTTGAGATTAGCAACGAACCTTCCGGATTAATGATGGAAAAGTGCTCTCGCAGCTATGGTGAATTTACCCCAAGAAAATGATGGCCAGAAGTGGAGAAAATTGAGTTTGGGAGCTTTAACAATGGAGGGACAAAGTTGGAAAATGCAGAAATGGAGAAGAAGGTTTAATTTGTGACATTGCCAGCAGCTACCGCAATTGCAACACTTTCATCGCAAATGCTGACACTGCAAATACGGCCAAAGCACTGCAAATGCGGAAAAACACTGCAAATGTGGCATCTCATCGCAATTGCAGTGGCTGCAAATGCGGTCAAATGCCCGCAATTGCAGACCCAACAGGTACAGCAAAACTCAGCTAACCTTCAAACATCGAATGGACCCTCGGAATTTATATGGGGTCCTACGAACACAAACAAATAGAACTATTTAACTAGAAACGGCATTCCAGATCCAACGAAATCGATAAAAATTCCATCGGAGGTTGATTTGATAAAAAAGTAGGCCCCGCGCTCAAAATCAACCTTAGGCCAACGATTTCCAAAATGAAACTCAATGGCCGAAAATAAGTCGGGAAGCCTCAAGACCTGAACCAATAGTCCCTCTAGCCTAAACTCAACGTTTTGGAGCTAACGACATTGACAAAATTTCCATCCGAGGTCATCTTCTCTAAATGATGACCAAAGTCAACCATACAAGCCCAACTGGCCTGAAAACACAGAACGAGAGAGATTTCCATACTGAATAGCTCCCGGATCCCGACTAATGGTCCAACTAGACCAAAGTCCATGCTCTGAATCTAATAGAATAGTTGGAATTCAATTCCAAGCACGATAGCTAAGAATGTTGACCGAGGTCAATGATTTCGAAAGTTGAAGCTCTAAAATAAGGGAGTGGCCATAAAGACCAAACAGACGGCCCGGATACCGAACTACCGGCCCCATCAAGTCATAAATGAATTGAGGCCACTACAGGCAAGCTCTAACAATTCAAGAAAGACAAAAATGCTTAAATAACTGGAAGGATCATTACATATATATTTTTTGAAAATTGAATAATATTAAAATGAACTATAAGGTTGTAGCTGAAAATCATTGCAAACTTTAATTTTTCATTAAAAGTTATTTTGGAATATATTTTTTGAGCTAAAGTGATTGTTAATTTAAAATAAAGGGAGTTTTAATTAAAAAGTTATCTAATAAACGGTAAGAAGAGACCATTTATAAAAGTTCAAGTGAGAATGATCTTAACCAAAAAAGAAAATAAGGGCAAAAATGAAAATATGTAAGAAAAAGACACATCAATTGCCATGTGTGATAACTTCATTTCACCAAAGAATTAAAAATACCTAAAATGCCATTGTGAGGACTACAAAAATTTGAGATCCTCCATTATATATATAGTAGTAATATAGTTATAATATATATATATATATATATATATATATATATATATATTATATATATATATATATATTATATATAGAGAGAGAGAGAGAGAGAGAGAGAGAGAGAGAGAGAGAGAGAGAGAGATTTAGAAGTCACTTTAACTTCCCAAATATTATTAGTTTAATGTTTATAATTATTATTAAAAATTGAAAAAACTTTAAATTATTAAATAGGCATTCTAAAGGTTGCAATAGCGGGGGATATGAAAGCAATTCTATCACATTGAATAAATCCAGTAATTAGTAAGTGAGAATGTATCCGGTCAAGTATTGATTCATTTCTCTAATTTCATTTTAATGAAATATTATTACTAAAAGGTAAATTTACTTATTAATATCAAAAAATTAAAGAAGTAGTGTTTAATTGCATGATGAAATGGTCACTCAATTTTTAAAGAATAATTTAATAATTCAAATTTTAACTTTCTTTTGTTCCCACTTGTAGTGTAGTACGATTACCATATATACATTGTTAAAAAAAATTAATATAAACACTCTTCTTGATTTGATCATCTCAATTCTTGTGTACTTGAGATCCGTTTATAAATTCAATCATGTCGATTTAAGGGTAAATAGTATCAACTTTGCATAAAAGTATATCATAGTGTATAGGAGGTATTTGTAGATTTGTTTTTACACATAAACATGCAATATTAATATTATACAAACTTATATAAAGATTGATACTTCATCTCCTGTAACTTCAACCCATGAAATTTTATCTGAAATTGGTCAAAAACATCATCAAATAGTTTCAAATATTAAGCACAACTTCAAAATCACATCCCCAATAATTAATTTTAATTTTTTTTGACAGATCATAAAACTCATTTGTGAGTTTTCAAGCTTTTAAAAACCTCAACAATAATTTTTTATTTTTATTCACCCAATAATATTTATATTTGTGATGATAAATCTGAATATCACTCCAAATCAGTTTCTGAGTATCAAACAATAAAAATCATAAAATAAATTAAGAAATTATTATATTTCTCTACGTATTTTAAAGGAGATTTCTTGTGATAATGGACACCAGTTATAAACTTCATTACTAAAAATATAATTTATCTCTTAAATATACCATAAGATATTGCTTATGATAATGGGCAATAGTTCAGCAGTTCTGAAATTACTAAATTTTTTGAAATTAGGAAGATTAAAAGAATCACTTTGACTCCATACCATCCGAGGAAAAATAGTAAGGCCAAGTAATCCAACAAAATCATACTTAGTTACTTGAAAACAGTTAGCAAAGGCCAAGGGGCGATGGTTTGAAAAACTACCGAGAGTTTAACACTTGAAAAATTTGAACTAGATTTAAATCATTAAACTTTGTATGATTAAATCTGAACTATGATAAATAATATGAGAATGTATATTAAAGCTGATATTTAAGCATGTACTATGTGTATAAAGTAATTGAAATTAAAAAAACTGAAAAATCTCAAGTTGGCTGAACCGTGTAAACATGCAATTCAACACGAGGGTCACATAAGTGACATACGGACCGCATGTTGAATCACATATGGAGTCATTAAAAGATATAATTATGAAGCTATGAGTGTTGATATATGGAACAACATATGAGCCGCATGTCATGCCGTTTATTGACGCCCAAAATAGTTGAAAATCCTAAATGTGAAGCTGACATGTGGTAGCCAAATACGGGCAGCATATGTGACAATGGACAACATTTAAAACACATACTAAAGTATTAAGAGTCTTAGCTACTAGAATTAAAAGCCAATAGACTAAGACCACATACAATCGTATAATCGACATACAAAACGTATGTTGAACCGCACATGAAGTACTGAAAGTTGATAAAATTTGTATTTTAAAGTGTTGACATTTGAGTCAACATGCGTACCATATATGAGACATCACTTGAAAAAGCAGCTTTCAAGGTCTCGTCGCTTCGGTAACCCGCATGTCAGTCATATGCAGAGATTCAGAAAGTTAAAAAATTGAGACCTTTAGTCATTGACATACTGACCAAAACATGCAACCCACATATTGGTTATGCGGGCCATATGTCAATCATACTAGGGACACAATAATTTTTATAGTTGTACTTGATTTAGGAGGTCACATACAAGTCAACATGTGGCTGCATGTGATGGCCGTATGTTGAATTTGACAGAAACTTATAAATCTGATTTAAGTTTGAAAATTTTATTTCACTTTATTTTTGATGGATTTTTTAGAGAGAAAATATCTTAAGATATCCCAAAATCATATAAGATGAGCTTATACTCAATTTATTTGATCATTACATCAATTTAATAAGGATTACCACTAGAATCAACATTCAAATTCCTAAATTTCAAGAGTCAGTTTCAAGAGCGTTTGATGGAAATTTTCGAAGATTATTCGCAAGGTAAGTCCCTAGATTAACTATAAATATTAGAGAGATAATTGGAGTTTATATAGCTTACTGAAAGACATTATTAATATGGGGTAATTTTGCAATATTCGCTATAATCATGAATTTAACCTAAAATTATAGTTTTTTTTAAAAAGGGTAAAAATTCATGGAGATTGATCAAAGTTTTAAATTTTATCATCAAATTGATTGTGGTGCTATCATTGAAAGTTTTGAGACACGTTTAGGAAATTTTTATTAAAAATCAAAGTATGTCTCTTTTTAACATACTTTTGACTACAAAAATATTTTTGAATAGGATTTTATGCGTGTGCGGGACAAACTCGCATTGAGACATTATATTTTGAATAATACTATATTATTTATATAATATGTTTGAAAGTGAAAGAGGGTGGGGGGAGTGAATTGCCTTTTTAAATTTCTTACTCGACTACTTAGAGTGAGCAGTCGTCTATCAAGCAAAACATTAAGCAATTTACTGATGACAAAATGAAAGTGCAGAAAATAAAGATGACACCCTGTATTTTATACTGGTTGGAATTCCGAAAGGATCTTAATCCAGTCCCCATGGGTTGCAAAGGATGTCTCTACTAGTTCTTTTGATGTTTTGGATGGTTACAATATTTGGTGTATAGCTACTAAACCTACACTCTGAATTTATTTTTTTCCTTTTCTTTTGATACAAAGCCTCACCAACTATATTTTTTTTCTTCTCTCTTTTTCAGTAGACAGTAAAATTAGAGTATTACAATACTTAATAAAAGTAGATCAAAGAACTAGAGATTGGTAGAGATAGATTATATATTTGTCTTCATTCTTCAAGGGCTTTTCAATACTTGAAGTAGCCGTTTGAAGATGTTGATGAAGATGAAAACCCAAAGATTTGATCCTTGAAATAAGAATGTGGAATATCTTTATTTCCAAGAATAAGTTGGGACCAACCGAGGTCCTCTTTGCCCCGACTTTAGCTGAGATGTTTTCTTCCTTTTGTAGAGCTCGTCGTCTTTTTCTCTTCCTTTAAAAGAAGAGATTCCTTTGATTTATTTTCTTTGTTGAGTCTTGTACTTGATTGAAGAAAGACAGATCTTCTTTTCTTCAATCAGGGCTTGGTTCATGATTTTTTTCCCCCCTCACAATCTTTTCTTCAATCAGGGCTTGGTACATGATCGTTTTTCCTTTCACGATTTTATTTTTCTTCCTTTGATGGTGTATTAGTAATATATCTAATTGTTTTTCTTTCATCCTTTGTATTTATTTTCTTTTTTGTCGTGCTCCTTGATTCCTGCATGATAAATTTTCATATATTAAAATTATAATATTATCAATGTTTATCCTATGAATAAGATTGTTAACAATTAAATTTAAAGTAATGACAGTTAACTTGCTCTGTGAACAATCTATTAAATTGAAATGTGATTTAATGACTTTAAATATAATTTTTGAATTACTAATGATTTTGATGTTTCTCTATCAATGAGAAGATGGCTAAGAATGAATCAGCTAATATACCATGGTTACTATAATTTGTGTTTGAATCTACATTTAAAGCTTTGTTATTCGAGATGATCAATAGTCGTTATGGATCCTAACGTATCGCTTTCGAGCATAACTTGGGCATGTATTGGTGTGACTTGATCTTGTATGGACATGACTTGAACATATATTATCATTATCTTATTTGGTCCTATATTGGCATGACTTAGGCTTGTATTGACATGATATTTAGTTTGCACTTTTCTCGGCATGTAAATAATCACTTGATTTGGTATTTGTGTTGATTGGCTCAAAATAATTCTTTTGAACATAATGATGGACTTGGACTTATCCACTCATTATTGACTTTATTTAACTTCATATCCACTCTACTACTGTTGTGTTACTATTTCACTAATTGGGTTTTACTTATCATTTTTACTATAATTACTTGATTATGTTAACCCTTGCCATAAGGAACTTATTGAGTACCTAATACTCAAGTATACGAATATTATTTTTAATGGTGTGTTAGGTAGCAGAGAAAAGTTGGTAGATATAATTAATTGCACACACTAGGAGTACTTGTAATTCATTTAGATTTTGGTGATCCCATATTCTTGCTCGTGAGGCTCCATGTGATAAGAATATGCTCCCAACACTTAAGGGTAAATTCTACAGTGTGAAGGTTAGACTGGTATTATTTTATGAGATAGAGTGTTGGTCAATAAAAAATCCATATTTAGAAGAAAAATGTAGCAAAGATAAGGATGCTTATATAGATGTGCGGGTATACTAGGAGAGATATAATTAGAAATGAATTTATAAAGGACAAGGTGGGAGTGGCCCCCATGAAAGACAAGATGAGAAAAGAAAAATTGAGATGGTTCGGGTATTTGAAGAAGAGGTGAATGGATGCTCCAGTAAAGAGGTGTGAGAGCTTGACTATAATATGAGTTATGAGAGGTACAGGTTGGACAAAAAGGAACTAGAAGGAGGTGATTGAATAGGACATGACTAAACTCCACCTTACTAAGGACGTGACCCTAGATAGAAAGGTATGGAGGTAGAATATTAGAGTAGATGGTTAGTAGGTAGTCGAGTATTGCTGCATTATATGTGGAAGAGGCAAAGGGCTAGCCTTATCCCCTCCCATCCTATTAGTAATAGTATGTAGTAATCCCATAATTTCTTATTCTACAATGCATGGTACTATCTGCTATTTTATTTTCTCTGTATCTTGCTATTTTAGTATCATAGTTTCCCTACTTTAAAAACTCCTCTTTTGATCTGAGGGTATATAAAAAATAATCTCTTTATCGAATAAAGGTAGGGGTAAGGTCTGTGTATATTCTGCCCTTCATAAACCTAATTGTGAGACTACACTGGTATATTATTGTGGTACTAGACTTTGGTTATATCCTAAATTAGTTATATTATTGTCATAGAAACTCCATAGATAGATGTTGCATTATGGGTAGTATTTGGTATAGTCATTGCATGACTATTAGGCATGTTCTCATGCTTACTTGATATAGTCATTGCTTGATTATTAGGCATGTTCTCATGCTTACACATATTATTTAATTTATATCACTAATGTATTTTATTTAAATCATTGTCTCAACTTTCTATGATCATGATCTTCTTAATCAATAATAATGGGTAAGTGTTGTATCATACTATCTCTATAAGGTGATTTCAATATGGTTTTGTAGCATCAAATTCTTATTACACTAGGGTTAAATTTGAGGCGTGACAGGATTGGTATCAGAGCTATAGATTTAGAAGTGTCCTAAGATTTTTTTGTGGAGTTATGTCTAGTTAGGTTTTTATCATGAAGACTGGCCACCTCTGTGAACCATTACTCCCAGGACATCTTGATTCTAGATTGTTATAGATATTGAAACTTCTCTTAGGGTTGTTCTAACACATTTGTTATTTGTGCCTCCAAAAAGAGTGTTGACATGTGCATGAGCTCCTAAAAGAGCTAGCATTGGTGCTTCTAATGCATTGCCAGACAGGCATGAAACTTTACCCTTTGACCTAATACTATTGTTAATAATGTTGAGGTAGAAGCTGGCACTAGAAATCGAGTGCCTCCACCAGCTTATCTTATTCCTGCTATTTCTGTTAGGGGTGCTGCTAATATTGGGTTTATGTAAAATATAATTCAATTGCTCACCACTCTGGTAGCTACCTAAAAATAACATTCTAACTTTTAGAATGCGTTAGTTATTGGAGGAGTAAGAGTTAAGAACTTTCTGAGTTTGAACCTAAAGTTTTATGGTTTTTGTGAATCCATAATACTTTATTGATAAGAGATTTAAGTCTCTCAAAGCCATGTGTGCTCAAGTTTTAGAATCCAGAGAGTTTACTGCATATCAGTTGAAGAATGTAGCTCATGCTTAGTTTGAGATCTGATAAAGCAAGCATCCTGTTGCTACTATTGCTCCTACTTGTGCAAAATTTGAAGAGACATTTATGTAGAGGTTTCTATTTGATAAAGAGCGATTTGCTATGGATAGTAAATTTGCACAGTTAGAATAGGGCTCTATGACTGTTTGTGAGTATAGTATGTAGTTCACTTATTTGGCTAGATATGCAATCTACATGATTTCTACTGAGAAATAGAAGTGGGGTAGGATTGTTCCTGGCCTAGGGTCACATGTTAAAGTAGAATCCACTACTGTTGCTATGTATTCTAGCTGCATATTTGCATTATTGGTGAGATTTATAAGGAGAAAGAGGGTTGGAAGAGTCAAGGTTAGTATAAAAGAGAGCCAAATAAGAAGGTGTAACAATCGGATCCATTACTATTTCAGAAACCACGATATCACAAAATCTCGGGAATGATTTAAAAACATTTTTCATATTAAGCGAGGTTGAAGTGATGGAAAAATCTATAAATTTTAAAATTTGGTCTGGGCTGACGTAACTTTGCTATAGAGGTATATATTCTGCTATAGCAGAACCACTATAGCGGATGGCTGTTCTCTATAGCGGAATGACATGAGGTAGTAGCCTCAGAACATAAAATTAATAAAAGACTTTTCCTTCTCAGTTGGAAAAGACACGAGGGTTTCTCCAAAAATCTTTCTGAGCTGCTTCAAGGCTTGAGAGTCATGAAGAGGAGGGATAATAGCTGAAAGGATGTAGAACAATGGATTTTGGACCATCATCCAACTGGGAATGCCTTCACGAAGCTAGAAATACATTTCTGCAGTTGCTTGGCTAGGTTTCTTATCGAGTAAATTGACCTATTTATATTTTTATGCTAATTGTATAGTTGAAAAGGGGAATCCATGCTTAGGCCTTCAGACACAGAATCTGGTGGACTGGGGTGTTGGTTATGTGTTAACTAGGATTTGGTTGAATCAGATTATTGGATGATATTATATTCTCGGGCTGTACATATTGTTCAGGTATGGCAAAATGATAGGATTCAGGGACTGGGATATCGAGAAGGTTCAGGGAACCGAAAACTCTTTGGTATCTAAATGGAATTACGTTGTAGGAAGGGATTCCTGGGAGGGATTCAGTATAAAGGGATAAAATAACTAGGATGGTTGAACATTTCGAGGTTGGGGAGGTCTTCCCCTATTGTGATTTTGTCCTAGGAGAAGTTGCAGGAATAGAGAATAAAGGGAATTATTAAGTGTGTGTTGAAAAGGGTGAATGGGGTGTTTGGTCTTTGGACTGGACCTAAAGTTGAGTTATTCACACGGGGTAAAGGTAGGTGATAGTTGTTGACTTCTAATATGCATTATATGTTCAAGTACTAGTTCATAGTAGTGTAAGAGTTGCATGTTTAGGGAGTGTTTTGTTAATGTCTAGTTGTCCGGTAATCAGTCTTGTGAAATAAACTTCTTTCATTTGCTTGTTGGTTTTACAAGTATGTTTGCTCATTGGTTGTGAATGATTTAGACTTGTTATGACATTCGGTTGGCTCGAGTACCACGCCTGGTATGGGATAACAAATGGTTGGCTTGGGTACCACGCCTGGTACGGGATACTAACTGGTTGTCTTGGGTACCACGCCTGGTACGAGTTTACTTTATTGTATTGTTGCATTTTGATAATGGTTCCATGAGTGGACCGGTTTGTGTTGCTGAATTGTGATATTTTCATATGGTTCTTGAGAGGCTGGGTTACTGTTATATTTGATTTTGAGTGTGGTCTTGGTGTAGACCAGGTTGCATATTTAACACTTAGGTGTTGTTAGGGGGATCCCAGGGTGGGTTCAAACTATGTAAAATGGTACGTACAATTATATATATGATGTGGACATTAGGTATTGTCAATAGGTGTTGACTATTACTGGGTTTGATAAGCTAGAGGGGAGACTGAGAGTCTTGGTTGTATTACTAGCTGTTATTATCAGGTTGGGAATTAGTCCTAGAGATCTTTGAGAGGTCCGGATACTTGTGAGTAGCACCATGAGAATAGTGGGTCTAGATTGACAATTACTGGGTGTTTGGTCATAAGGGTTGGCCGACTAAATGGGGTGGTAGTCCGGGTTTGGGATTAGTAGTTAAGATTAAGGTGACTTGAGAAGTCTAAGGTTAAGGTGACTTGGGAAGTCTTAGGTTAAGGTCACTTGAGAAGTCTAAGGTTAAGGTGACTTGGGAAGTCTAAGGTTAAGGTGACTTGGGAAGTCTAAGGTTAGTGTGACTTAGGAAGTCTAAGATTAAGGTGATTTGGAAAGTCTTGAGAGTGAGGGAGTTGGCAGCGGAAGGGACATGAAAAGTTGATTTTGGGTTTGGATAGAGGGGGATGTTAGAGGATGAAACTATATGGTTAATTTCATGCTTTCCCTGATTTTCTTATATGATGGTATGAGTGGATTCGGGTCGACTGATGATGCCTACCAGTACGTGTGTTTGTAGTGACTCTACTCTTGCTATTCAGTTTTGGTATAGTCTGGTTGCAGGGTTGGTGATGTTTCATAGGTACAGGATGACAGTGATTCTCCATCAACTCCTACTTCTTGCTTCTATGGTGGGAGATATGTCCTCTTTCATTTTGGTATCACTCTTGTAGGAGCTCTTGTACTGGCTTAGACTAGGTTCTGGGGAGGGCAGTTTTCAAATGGCAATGGTTTTATTCTTTAAATATTGTAAAGGATGTTCTTTGTATTTCAAAAAGGTTTATTTCATTGTTTTACTTCCCTTTTCTATTTTTCCTGTTGGTTTGGGTGGTAAGGGTTCTCTTATCTAGGTGGAATAGTGTAGGTGCCCGCATGGCCTAGTAGTTGGGTTGTGACAAATGGTATCATAACCAGGTTACCGGTCTCCCAGTACAAGAGCAAAATATCGAATAGAGTCTCGCAGATTGGTGTGTTGACGTCCACATCTAATCCTTGGGAATCTTAGAAGCATTCTAGGAAACATCTCTCTTCTTTCATTCCTTTTCGTGATGTTGTTTACTTGCTTGTGTGGGTTGAGTACAATTGGTATATCCCGATTCCAATTGGTATCTCAACAAAGTGAAGGGTGTCATTGGACTCCGGTTGTGATAAGACAAGCAAGAGAAGTTGCAACCGGGGAGGTTCCAATTGGTATCTGGCCTGAGAGGCTGCGGTAAGACATGGATGATCAGCTAATGGACATCCATGGGACGAATAGAGAGTAAAGTCATGTAACTTGAATTTGTTGTTGCCTAAGTTGAAATGTAGTGTGCTCAATGTTTGTATGACTTACTTGATTGATATGTGATTAGCTGGCCTCGCTGTGAATTTGTGGGTCGAAAGGTAGTCTTAATTTGAATTGGTATGCTTGATTTGTGGTAAATGATGTGTGCTTAGAGTGAAGAATTGCATGTTATTTTCAAAAAGGGACTCATCATTGGTCAAGATGGTGAGGGTAAAGGATTATGATTATAGGGAAACTTCAGTTTCAGGACAGTCGAGACTTGGTTGGGAACCATGGGAATAATAGGATTATCCATGCGGGATAACGAGGAGGTGTGTTGTGATTAACTTTCTTCCGTGAATCTTATAAAATTGGTGATAACTGGATGCTAAGTTTTGATGGTGTATTTCCAGGAATGTTCTTGGGAATTTCTTAATACCATGGCGGGATTAACGGGGTTAGACCATGATAACCAGGAAGGGGGGTGAGTACATTTGCTGAAAATCTTAAATTTCTGGACTGTTACCATCGGGATCGCCATAGCAGACCTACACCGCTATGGCGATCCCGCTATAGTGGTATTTTTATCACTACGGTGGTACCGCTATAGCGGAGTGACAACCGCTATAGCAGAAGGGTGCGGGGCAAAATGCCTGTCCTATATTCCCCTATTTTTCATTTCATCCCCGGGGCTTTAAAAATGCAATAGTAAGCTATAAATTGCAATGTGAAGCAAGGAAATCATCTATATATCTAATATAGTATGCATATAAGGTAAATTATTTAAAATAAGCATCCATGTGCAAAAGACAAAAGGGGAAAAGGAAAGGGAAATATTGTCTAGAACAAACCCCAAATGGGGGCGAAAACCCAGAAAACAGTAAATAGTCTTAACAAAGGGGGAGGGGGAGTCCTACGCCTCATCATCACTCAGGAAGGAGAACTCCTTCCTGTCCTCAGGATCCAGGGTTGGAAGCTCCTGACCCGGGGTGACACAAGACAACATAACCTTGATGGTCTTCCACATCCGGGCAAACATGCGATCCTGGGAGCGCCTCTTCTTTTTCTCTTCCTCTACTCTCTGTGGAGTGTAGCAAAATCCTAAGCGGAAGGGGGAGGGGTGGCACCTCCAAAGTCTCCTTAAGCTAGCAGATGGTGATAGGGGGCTGAGGCTGGGAAGGGGCGGGAGTGTCGTCATCATCATCAACGTCAACATCCTCAACTGGTTGGCTGCTACTCGCTTCATCCATCTTCTTCTTCTTCCTGGAAGAGACCACTTTCACCCGGAGATGGTCGAATGGGTCATCCATCTCTACCTCATCAGTATGATCCACAGGCACCCAACTCTCCTTCATAGCTCGAACACCAAACCGGAAGATAGGGGCCCTTCCTGTGACCCCGTTAGAACTCCTTCCACTCAGAGATGATTTGTTCCCCCACATTCATAATGATCCCCTACATAGCACAAGAAATCACTAGTGCCCGGGCATAAGTCACGTCGGTCTTATTGCCCGATGGGCAGATCCTTCGAGACACCAAGTTGAGCCACCTCCTAGCATCGGCAGAGAAGTAAGCGCTAGTGATAGCATCGAGACTGGCCCAGTAGACCTGATATCTTCACTCCCCATCCACTAAAGTGTCCCTCAACCAAGTCATGTCCCAAAGTCGAAACTTGGCCTCGTATGCTTCATTGGAGACATTAGGCACTCCTAGCACCTCATTGATTGTCTGAGAATCCACCAGAACATCTACACCACGGTTTCGGATGGTGGGGTTGGGCTCATCCCAATGGATGGTAGAAAGGATAGCATAGAACTCCCACACCCAGCCTGACTGCGCGGGAGAGGGAGCCACTAGCAAGGAATCCCAACCAAACTCCCAAACCCTGCGATGGGAGGCGGTTGCTTTATCATCCACGCATGTTATTCTGCAGCCCCTCTCATAACAGAAGCCTACCCGACGAATGTCTCGAAACCTCTCCTGACTAGCATCGTCAGTGAACCTCTCATAATCATACACGGGATCCTATTCCTCATCCATTGAATTGGTCAACCTGCAATGTAGCCAAGGGTGGGATTAGGACTCGATAAGGCATAAGAGATTAAGGAAAAGGGGAATGAGCTTTAAGGGAATTTTTTTTCTAAGTGTCAGCCTAAAGGGCTACTAGTTCACAGCCTTTCGCTATAGCGAATGGTTGTCCACCATAGCGGAACAACTATAGCAGATATTTCTCTATTATAGCGGGACTGCTATAGCAGAGCCCAACCGCTATAGCGGTATTCATCGTCCCAGACCTCCCAGAGGTGCAACAATGGCATACCTTGACCCAAAACTTTTTTTTAACAATCCAAGTTCAGATCAGTGTTTCTAAGGTGTCCTATTACAGTTTTCTACAAAATTATGGGCATTATAACCCCTAAATTTTGTCCAAATCTTAAGTTTATTTCAAGAACAACTCTTCACCTCCCACACCATTTTCACCCTATTTTTAGCCAAAAGTTGCATAATTCTTATGCCCAGGATGCTCTGGAAGCGTTGTGAACGTAAGGGAAGCATCCATACTTCGGAAATCCAATAATAATCCACCCAAGTTCAAGTTCAAAACCCACTACAATATACACCCCCAAAATCCTTGTTTTCTACCATAATCATGTCTAAATTCTTGCAAAGAAGTAAATGAGTAAGTGAAAGCAATGTTTACTTGAGATTTCTGACGTTGGTAGTGGGGTGATCGGGAGAGAAGGGAGTATTTTCAAAAGAAAATATGGGGAGAATGGGGGGTGAAATCCATTTCTCCCCTATTTCAATCTATTGTGGACCTCTATAGCGGTCGACACTCTACCATAGCGGAAGAACTATAGCGGTATAATGTACATATAGAGGGCGAAAGTCAATTTTGGAAAGGAAAGGTTTCTCCTGGGTCTTTTCAAATTCTTTTTCTCTGACATTAACCAAGGACCTAGATTTATTGGTTACTCATAAAGGTACACACCATAATTCTCCGGATAGCTTGGGATAGGGGAATTCCTCATCAGAGTGGAGACTAATTTTGTCATTTTGGGTTGGGTCCAATTAAATAAAGGGAGGTCTGCCATTTTGCATAGGTTCCTGAATACACGATCACTTAGGACAGTGAGGATCCCAGGCTAGTTTTTCTCGTCTTCTTGATTTTGAGGACGAATGATGGATAAATTGGTATCTATTGTAATGGCTAGATCTATCGTTATTTTAGAAACCATGATATCACAAAATCTCAGGAATGATTTAAAAATATTTTTCGTATTAAGAAGGGTTAAAATGACGGAAAAATATGTAAATTTTGAAATTTTGTGTGGGCTGATGTCATTCTGCTATAACGGTATATATTCCGCTATAGAGAAACCGCTATAGAGGATGACCATCTACCATAGCGGAACGATGGGAGGCAGTAGGCTTAGGACATGAAATTAATAAAAGACTTTTCCTTCTCAGTTGGAAAAGACACGAGGGTTTCTCCAAAAACCGTCCTGAGCTTCTCCAAGGCTTGAGAGTCATGAAGAGGAGGGATAATGGTTGAAGGGATGTGGACCCATGGATTTTGGACCGTCATCCAGCTGGGAACGCCTTCACAGAGCCAGAAACGCATTTTTGCAGTGTCTTGGCATCCAAGTAGGCTAGGTTTCTTATCGAGTAGATTGACCTGTTTACATTTTTATGCTTATTGTATAGTTGAAAATGGGAATCTATGTTTAGGCCTTCGGGCACGGAGTCTGGTGGACTGGGGTGTTAGTTATGTCTGAACTAGGATTTGGTTGAATTGAATTATTGAATGAATTTATATTCTCGGGCTATACATGTTGTTTAGGTATGGCAAAATGATAGGATTCAGGGACTGGGATGTCGAAGGTTTGGGGAACAGAAAAATCTTGGGTATCTAAATGGAATTATGTTGTAGGAAGGGAGTCCTGGGAGGGATTCGATATAAAGGGATAAAATGACTAGGATGGTTGAATATTTTGAGGTTGGCGAGGTCTTCTGCTATTGTGATTTTGTCCTAGGAGAAGTTGCGGGAATAAAGAATAAAGGGAATTATTAAGTGTGTGTCGAAAAAGGTTAACGAGGGGTTTGGTCTTTGGACTGGACCCAAGGTTGAGTTATGCACCCGGGGTAAGGGTAGGTGATGCTTGTTGACTTATAATATGCATTATGTGTTCACGTACTAGTTCTTAGTAGTGCAAGAGTTACATGTTTAGAGAATGTTCTGTGAATGTCTAGTTGTCCGGTAATCAGTCTTGTGAAATGAACTTCTTGTTTTTGCTTGTTGGTTTTAAAAGTATGTTTGCTCATTGGTTGTGAATGATTTGGACTTGTTATGACATTTGGCTGGCTGGGGTACCACTCCTGGTATGGGATAACAAATGGTTGGCTCGGGTACTAATAAGTCGATAATCTACCAACTTATTGAGCCCATAACCATGAATTAATGCTATGTTTTGAATATATTTAGAGGTTCTTATGGCCTTTATTGATGTCTATGCAGGTAATTTTTATAGATGATTATAAACAAGGAAATGGACCCAAAAAGAGCTCAAAAGGAGTGAAGTGTGAAGTGTTCGGAAAAGCTAAATATTCTGACTGAAGATGCAGTGGCTGTGCGACACCCACAAGGCAAGGTGTAAACCACACCTCCTCCGCATGAAGCTATAAAAGTCACTGAAGAATCTGTTAAGGGGTGCGGTCAATGTGCGACGTGCACATCTCAAGGTGTAAATCGCACCCCCTTCGCACGGAGCTCCTAAAGATAGCTGAAGTCACTGGTTCAACTGAAGGCAGTGTGCGACGAGCACATCACAACGTGCGAACTGCACATCGCACCGCACACCTCCTGAAGGGCATTTTTGTCCTAAATTTTAGTTATGTTTTGGGAAACTATAAAAGGCCTATTTAGGCACAATTATAAATAACTTTCTTCATTCTTGAATATTCTAAAGAGCTTTTTTCTTAGAGACTAAGTTTTCACCTCCATTGAGAAGAGGGTTTCAATCTAATTCTCTTGGTTAACACTTGTGTGCTCAAATTAAATATAGAACTTGAGATTTAGCTCTGATGGAAGAGATTTTGACTTACTCAGCTGGTACCTCTTTCTCTCTTTCTATGAGTGGCTAATTTCTCTTGTCTAGGGGCGTGTTGATGATGGGTGCTTAAAAAATGGGTGTGGGTGTTATGTTTTTTTGCTTATAATTGCTTAATTGACATGGGTCTAGTAATTTCACCAAGTTTTAATCCTAAAATTGGTGGTTGCAAATATTAATTTTTATTACTTGACTATGTGATTGCTTGAGAAAGAATTTCATAGTTTCGGATGTGAAACTACTAGTGGGAACTTGGGATTCCACTATGATTTGAGGCTAGAGATACCTCTTATCGATGGAATCACCCATTTAAGGGTCTAATCTAGAGATAGTGTGACTTCCCCAAGCTTAGATTGGTTGTTTATTGATCAAATCGATGATGGTCTAACCGATATAATCGGATATAAGATTGTTGATCAAGAAATAAGCAATTCTTACCCATGACCAATTCTTCTTATGTCATTAAGCAAGAATAAGTATGAATTGATAATCACCCTATCCCATAACTAAAGCCCTATCGGATATGCATCCCTAGTCGTCTAGTCAACTTGGTACACCCGCTTTCATTTTATTGCATTTTTATTGAATTGTGATTGTAGTGACAACATCCCAATTCTCACATTCTTTTACTTTCTATTTTGAGCATTTTCTCTCGCTTTGAACTCAATTCGATACAATCTTTATTTAGCTACTCCAAGTCCCATGGGTATGACCCCGACACTCGTTGGGAATATAAATTTTATTTTACTGCACGATCATCGTGACCTCCAACTTGGGGAGCACGATTTGAGCGTTCATAAAAAATGGCACCGTTGCCGGGGACTTGAGTTGATAGCTATTTTTGATTGTTGTTTTGAAATCAATTTGAAAGTGCTTGCTTCTTTTACTTTTGTTTGTTGTTTGTGGTTGATTGAACTGGCTAGCCTATGAATGAGGCCGATGACAATGAGAGCATTGATGGCTTCATGGAGGCCGACGAGGCTGAGCCTATGATGCAAGGGGGTGTAGGTGCAATCCTCCTACCCTCCACGGTGGGAAACGATGTCTTTCATGTGACTAGAACCATGCTCCACTTAATCCAAATGAAGGGCCTATTTGATGGAGCAGCACATGAAGATGCCAACTGGCATATTCAAAATTTTGTGGAGATTTGCCAACTGTTCATCTTTCAACATATCTCCCAAGAGTCCATCTGTTTACGCCTATTCCCTTTTTCCTTGATGGGGGAAGCCATAGCGTGGTTGGAAGAGTTGTTGGATGACTCTATCACATCTTGGGCCGAGTTAGTTGAGGAATTTACATCGAGATTCTTTCCTCCATCTTGAATGATGAAGCTAAGAGATGAGATTACCAACTTTAGGCAGCTCCCGGATGAGCCTCTTCATGAGGTTTGGCTAAGATTCAAAAAAAGCTTCTCTTTTTTCCAAATCATGAGTTGTCAAACAATGTGCTGCTACAAAGCTTCTATAGATCATTGAACTCTATGAATAAGTCGGTGGATGACAATCTTGGAGGAGGTACTTTCATGGACTTAGAGTTTCCCATTGCCTCGACTTTGTTAGAGTGAATGACAAAAACCAATCAATATTGGCACACAAGAGAAGTTGATATACCAACCTCGGGAGGACCCTCATCCATCTTGGTTAATGAAATGAGAAAAAAAGAGAAGGAACGAGATGAGACAATGGCCAAAATGATGACACAAATTAATTTGATAGCCAAGCATATAATGGGAGCTGGTGGTGCTAAGATAGTGAATGTAGTGAGTACACCGGAAATCAAAATGAGCGATGATGAATTGATGACTGTGGTTGATGGGAAGCTATGTTTTGTGTTGGCAGGTTCTCATCCCGGGTATTATCGCTCGAGGGAGGAGAACTAAGGTTGGATTCGAGACAAAGAAAGAGACGGAAATTTGTGGGATAGAGACAAGGATGGTGATCATTTCAATCACCGGAGTTCGAATCCCTATATCCCTCTGAACAAGGCGGACTCTCTATACCAACTGGGCAGTAGCAAACCCAACCATTCCAAGTTGGAGGATATGTTGTCCTTGGTTCTTAAGAAGGTGGACACCACAAATACAGGAGTGAACGATCTAAAGAGTGAGGTCTCAACACTTCACCAAACTGTGAGCTCCCACTCAGCCTCAATCAAACATCTTGAGGCCCAAATGAACCACCTCTCAAGCCAAATGAACCCAAGGATGAAAGGGATGTTGCCTAGCGACACCATCACCAACCCAAAGAATGACTGATTGAGGTAGTATCGGCGTGCCGCGACATTAAATCAACCATTGCATGGGAGGCAACCCAAGTTTCTTTATTTGTTTTTAGTTATCTTTTGTTGTTTTTGGTGTTTTTGTAGGGAATGAATGGATGAAAAAATGAACAAGGGAAAGCAGGAAAAAAGGGGTCGTGTGATGGACTGTGCGGACCGCATAGCCTACCGCATGCCAAATCAGAATGCCTAAAGGAAATTTGAAAAATTTGAGGTGAATTGCGCTGGACTGTGCAGACCACACGAGCCCAAGTGCGCATCACACCTCCGTCACATGGTGAAACAGATGCCTGGGAAAACCCAGGGGAGAAAAAGGGGCATGTACGATACGCCATACGGTTCGCACATTGTCTGGTGCAAATCGCATGTCGCTGCGCACAAGCATTAAGGTGAACTTTAATTGACCTAACCCGTTGACCGACCCAACTCGGAGATGACCCAACAAACTTTTCTTCATCTTTTTCTTTCAAAACCGCCTCTCTTCTTCTATTTCAACCATCTTTTCTCTCCAACTCCCAAAATTCTCCCCTAAAACTTTCTCTAAATCCCTCAAACTTCCCTAAAAATCTTCTTTTTCACTCACCCAACCATCTCCACCACTCCATCGCCACTGCCGTCATCACCTCTCCGGGAAGGTTTCATGGGTCACCATTGTTGAAGAATAAAAAGCTTCAATTTTCACCCCTCTCTTCATAATCTTCACTTGTGGTAAGTTCTCCGATGTTAAATAGTTGTTTTTATGAAGGTTGGGAACTCATATTGTGAAGCATTCTTAGTAGAATTGCCATGTTAATTTTGGGTGAGATCCGAAAATTTTGGGTCCCCAATTCTAAAGAGTATTGATGATATTTCTATGTGTCAACTTGGTAGAACTTTTGTTAATGCATGTTGATTAGTAGTTATTTTTAGCCTTGAATTATGTGTTGGGGTGAAGTCTGAGTAACCCACTTGCGATAAACGAATAATTTGGCCCGATAATAGATTGGGTGACGTCGTTCGTAAGGGCCAATCATCGTTTGTCATGAGGTTTTTGTTGAAAATTTGTTATGGAGGCTGAATTTTGCTGATTTTACACCCATGATTTTTGTTGAGCATTATATTTGGGGTGTATGATCTTGTGAGGGGAGGGGGTTAATTATTGCTAAACTTGTTGATACCCATTGTTGTAAGAGAGGGCTTGATGTTCCCAATGATAGATGGGGTAACGTCCATCTTAAGGAAAGTCTTTGAGTTCCTTTCTTTCTTGTTGTTGTGTTAATTAAAATCCGGAGAAGTCTGAGTACCCTTAAGTTATGTTCATGATATCCCTTGCCCCCTTGTTTAATGTTGATTGGGTTGTTGCATGGTGCCCAGTGCCTAAGCACATCTTGCTCTACACATCACATGCGGAATTCACAAGAACACAAGGAACCAAAAATTCCAATTGTGCCTTTGTGCGCTTTGCATGAGATGCATAGATCTTGATGTGTGGGTCACATGAGGCATTGCACCATGTTTAAAATAAAAGGCAGGTCACTGATCTGTGGGGCAACGCCTGGTACAACACACACTTTTTATGGTGCAAATCGCACCAGCTTCGCACCTCGACACGCAACACACACTCTCTCTGGTGCATTTCGCATATGGTCCGCACAAACTGACATTCACCTACTTTGTTTTTCTATTCTGTTGCATTCCATCCTTTGTAGTTTGTTAATTTCTTCTTAGGTTTTTTTTTTTTTTAGCTCACAATATCTATATGCAGAACATGTCTTCTAACAGGGGTAACGCCGAGAGAAGCTCACGCAGGACAACAACTCCCTCCTCCTTCAAGCTAACTGCACAAGGGAAAAAGAAAGTCCCATCTTCCCGTGACCAAGTCTCAGAGGAGGAGAGGGTACAGTTTGGAATGGAGGGCATAAAAGTGATCTATGATCGTGATAGGGGGCAGGACCTTCAATGAGGAACAAATCTTCAACCTAAATGCACTGGTTGACAATCTACCCAACATTCCCACTCAGTTTGCCAACAGTCAGTGGTAACCATTTTAGTAAGTGCTCGAAAACTATTACAAGGAGTTAATTCGAGAGTTCTTCACCTCATATTAGTCCTCACAGGATGCTGAAGGCCACAAAGGGGGTTGTGAGAAATTCCCCTCATTGGACTCAGTTATGGTTCGGGGAAAAGAAGTCAAGATCACTCCATCTGCAATAAATGCCATCTATTGGAGCAATCTAATTGAATCATCACCTGACCTCATGGAGAAGATACTTCTCAAGCGCAAACCTCTCAAATGGGCTGCCCCCATCATTGCTCCTGACATACATCCATGGGCCACTATGGGGGGTGAAATCCCCCGCCTGGCTTTATACTTCGAGGCACGCTTGTGGTATGACTTTGTGCGCTCCCGTCTAATAGCTTCTCAAAATGACCAAAAGATAACACATGATGGAGCCATGCTGGTAGCTGCAATCATGGTAGGAGATCATATCAATGTGGGTGAGGTCATTGCCTTAGTCATAAAGAGGAAATCTCGAAGGAGTGGTGATGCATTTCCCTTTTCAGTGTTAATTAGTAAACTTTGTACGCAAGCCAGTGTTCCTTTCTTCGACTGTGATACTCCTACTCTGGCCATTGGTGTATTGGATCTTGACAAGAAGACTGACTGGGATGCCCCTCGATTCAAAAGGCATAGGGAAGAGGCGTCAATGAAAGTCGAGGATGATGACGCTGATGCTGAAATACATACCTCTCCTCCATCTCCTCCTACTTCGGAAGGACACACACCTCCATCCACTGCACCCAGAGGGCCACTATCTAACATTGGCCTCCAAGACATGGTCGATAAAACTTACAATCATGAGGGGAAATTGAGGGATTTGTCAATAGATCTACTGGGTTTGATTGAAAGGGCAGTCAAGTGGGCCATGAAAGAAGTTGTGGAAAGCATTCTCAATTTGCGCAAACAGGTGGCCGAGTGTGAGAAATCTCTCAAGACTATCCAGAAAGACATAGTCAAGGAGAAAGGAAAATCACTTGTGGTAGAAAAAGATCTGACCACCTTGCCTCCACCTCATTCCATTCTCGGACTCTTGGATAGCTTATTTGCGGCCTATGAGGATGAGGTGTTGTCCGGTCATGAAAATCAAGAGCTGGATGATGATGAGAGTGAGAAGCCTGCAGATGAGGAGATAGCTGCTAATTATAATGACGATGAGGCTTAGCCCTCCAGAGAGTTCCACCCTCTTCCCATTTCCCTATGAGCATTGAGGACAATGCTCCTTTTATGGGGATAGGGTGTCTTTACTTGCTTTTGTTGGTACCCGTGAGTGGGCTTGAGATATTTTATCACCCTTGTTGGATCTTGTTGACATTCTGCTAGATTTCATTCAGCCCTTGTTGGGCATATTTGGATGATTGTGATGTTTATTGCCCTCGCCGGGCCTTTAGATTACATTTTGTTTTTATGTTTTTGTTTTTACCTTGAGCTTATTTATGCCCTTGCCAGGATTGATTTTTGTTGATTGAGATTGTGTTGCTGGGTTGGTCTCACATTCTCCATTGTCTTACTACTCGTGCTTTGCAAATGCGCTAAAGGCCTACGCTGAGGATTATTTTGAATGAATCATGAGCACGCAATTCGGATATCACCTTGTTAATAGTAGTTTAGAAATAATCTCCGAGGGATTTTTTAATACCATGTTTCTTTCCCAAGGAGCAAGATTTTTGATTATTTTCTTTTTCTTCTCTTTTGTTTTGTGTGTCAAATCGGGTTGATTTTTCTCTATGATAGATTGAGAGGCAGCTTTCTTAAGGTAAAATTCCAAGTTTTAGTTCAGAATTGAGTCCATAGTTTCTTGTCTCGAAATGGGTCCACCAAAAAAAAAATCGTGGCAAATTGTTTTGAAAATAAAAGGAAGAAGGGAAATGAATTTTTGAGGAAAAGAATTCTCTTGTAATGAGTTGCACACTCTCGCTTTGGCTTGATTGACTCACAAATGAGTGCAATGAACTCGGAATAGCTTGTCAAAGATCATTTGCCCCAATTGATTGTGAGAGTAATGAAAGATGTCTTGTGGCATGATGCCTTGTGTGGTAAGGCTTTACTTTGATTCTTGTGCACAAGTGTCATCTAAAACTTACCCCAAATGTGATTCAAGGAGAAATTCTAGGTGTGACCGAGCTTGGAAGATGACCTTAGGCCCTTGTTGGTAGCCACTTCACCTAAATGACTTCCCATGACATCAAATCCTAGTGAACCCCTTTGAGCTTGTGACTGTTCTTTGGCACTTGTAACACCTTGACCTTTTTGGAACCTCTATTTTGGCACCCATCCTACCTAATTGCTTAAAAATAAAATGTAGGCTAAGAGCCTAAGTTTGGGGGGGAAACGAAAGATAACATAGGCAAATGCCTAAGTTTGGGGGTGCATGTGATCAAATAATGATAAGAAAACAAGTGCACTTCAAGTGCAAGGTAGCACCTTAATTTTGAATTGAAAATTGCTCCAAAAAATCAATCCAATGAGCAAATTGAAAAGCAAAAATAGGTGCTACCAAGTGAAGGCAATATAAGGAATTTGAATGATCATGAGTAAGAAGGAGAAATCTTGGGTTGTGAGAGGGAGAAATAAGGTGAAGTTGAAATTGGAAAATGTGAGCGGTGTTCGAAATGAGAACAAAGAGCATTAGGGAGGTGTAGTCACTTGAACCAAATGATATCCTCACCTTAGCCCTAGCCAACATCGTAACCCGCAAGTCCTTGGTGATTTCGAGCTTGGCCATCCTACATTAGTGGTGATATACATGAAGGGAAAGCCTATGGTTCGATGCGTATGCACTTGACTTCCTTGAGAGAATGAGAGTCTTCTTGGTTCTTCTACAATCCTGTGTTTTGTGAATTGAATGATTGTGAGTGGGATTCTCTCTTGTGGTGAGTGGAATCATGCACTCGAATTGAAACATAGAGTCTTTATTTCAATTAAGGGGAATGAATGAGACAAGTTATGTGGCGAATGTCAAGGCAAACGTTGATGGTCCATGTCAATGACTTGAGAAGCTTAAATGTCTTGTTTTGATTGGCAAAAATTCCCTTGATTTTGAATGAGAAATGATGTCCTTTTGAAAAAGGTTATGAAATAATCAATTGCCTTGAATTTGTGGTGGTTCAAATTGAGATGAGCATAGTAGTGAGTCATTTGTTTGAGTCTTTCGTTTATTCTTTTTCTTAATTTTTAGTGTATAGGAGTATTTTATGCCTTGATTGAGCCTCGAGCATAATTTATTCCTTGTCTTGTGAGTATCTTTCTTGAGGGCACGCAATAGTTCAAGTTTGAGCATTTGATAAGTCGGTAATCTACCAACTTATTGAGCCCATATCCATGAATTATTGCTACATTTTGAATAGATTAAGAGGTTCTTATGGCCTTTATTGATGTCTATGCAGGTACTTTGATAGATGATGATAAACAAGGAAATAGACCCAAAAAGAGCTCAAAAGGAGTGAAGTGTGAAGTGTTTAGAAAAGCTGAAGATTCTGACTGAAGACGCGGTGGCCGTGCAACATGCACAAGATGAGGTGCGAACTGCACCTCCTCCGCATGAAGCTAAAAAGGTCACTGAAGCATCTGTTAAAGGGTGTGGTCGTTGTGCGACGTGCACAACTCAAGGTGTGAACCGCACCCTCTTCGTATGGAGCTCCCAAAGATAGTTGAAGTCACTGGTTCAATTGAAGGCAGTGTGCGATGCACACATCATAACGTGCAAACTACACATCGCGCCGTAGACCTCCCAAAGGGCATTTTTGTCCTAATTTTTAGTGACGTTTTGGGAAACTATAAAAGGCCTATTTAGGCACAATTGAAAATAACTTTCTTCATTCCTGAATATTCTAAAGAGCTTTTTGCTTAGAGACTAAGTTTTCACCTCCATTGAGAAGAGGGTTTCAATCTAATTCTCTTGGTTAACACGTGTGTGCTCAAATTGAATCTAGAACTTGAGATTCAACTCTAATGTAAGAGATTTTGATTTACCCAGCTGGTATCTCTTTCTCTCTTGCTATGAGTGGCTAATTTATCTTGCCTAGGGGTGTGTTGATGATGGGTGCTAAACAAATGGGTGTGGGTGTTATTTATTCTTGCTTATAATTGCTTAATTGACATAGGTCTAGTAATTTCACCAAGTTTTAATCCTAAAATTTGTGGTTGCAAACATTAATTTTCATTACTTGACTATGTGATTGCTTGAGAAAGGATTTCATGGTTTCGGATGTGAAATTACTAGTGGGAACTTGGGATTCCACTCAGATTTGAGGCTAGAGATAGCTCTTATCGACAGAACCACTCATTTAAGGGTCTAAGCTAGAGATAGTATAACTTCCCTAAGCTTAGATTGGTTGTTTATTGATCAAATTGATAATGCTCTAACCGAGATCATCGAATATAAGATTGTTGATCGAGAGATAAGCAATTCTTATCCATGTCCAATGCTACTTATGTCATTAAGAGAGAATAAGTATGAATTTATAATCACCCTATCCCATAACTAAAGCCCTATCGGATATGCATCACTAGTCGTCTAGTCAACTTGGTACACCCGCTTTCATTTTATTGCGTTTTAATTGAATTGTGATTCTAGTGACAACATCCCAATTCCCCCATCCTTTTACTTTCTATTTTGAGAATTTACTCTCACTTTGAACTCAATTCGATACAATCTCTATTTAGCTACTCCAAGTCCCTTTGGTACGACCCCGACACTCATTGGGATTATTAATTTTATTTTTCTGCACGATCACCGTGACCTCTAACTTTGGAAGCATGATTTGAGCATTCATCAGGTACCACGCCTGGTACGGGATATTAACTGGTTGGCTCGGGTACCACGCCTGGTACGGGTTTACTTTATTACATTATTGTATTTTGATAATGATTTCATGAGTGGACCAGGTTGTGTTGCTGAATTGTGATATTTGCATATGGTCCTTGAGAGGCCGGGTTACTGTTATATTTGATTTTTAATTTGGTCTTGGGGTAGATCGGGTTGCATGTTTAACACTTAGGTATTGTTAGAGGGATCCGGGGGTGAGTCCGGACTATGTAAAAGGGTACGTACAATTATTTATATGATGTGGCCATTGGGTATTGTCAATGGGTGTTGACTATCACTGGGTTTGATAAGCTAGGGGGGAGACTGAAAGACTGGGTTGTATTGTTAGTTGTTATTATCACGTTGGGAATTGGTCCTAGGGATCTTTGAGAGGTTCGGATACTTGTGAGTAGCACCATGAGAGTAGGGGGTCTGGATTGACAGTTACTGGTTATTTCTGGCTGTTTAGTCATAAGAGTTGGCCGAGTAAATGGGATGGTAGTCAGGGTCTGGGCTTAATAGTTATGATTAAGTTGACTTGAGAAGTCTAAGGTTAAGGTGACTTGGGAAGTCTAAGGTTAAGGTAACTTGGGAAGTCTAAGGTTAAGGTGACTTGGGAAGTCTAAGGTTAGTGTGACTTGAGAAGTTTAATATTAAGGTGACTTGGGAAGTCTAAGGTTAATGTGACTTGGGAAGTCTAAGATTAAGGTGACTTAGGAAGTCTTGAGGGTGAGGGAGTTGGCAGCGGAAGGGACATGAAGAGTTGATTATGGGTTTGTATAGAGGGGGATGTTGGAGGATGGAATTATATTGGTTTATTTCATGCTTTCCCTAATTTTCTTATATGATGGTATGAGTGGATTCGGGTCGATCGATGATGCCTACCAGTACGTGTGTTTGTACTGACTCTACTCTTGCTATACCTTTTTGGTATAGTCTGGTTGCAGGGTTGGTGATGTTTCATAGGTACAGGATGAAAGTGATTCTCCAGCAGCTCCTACTTCTTGCTTCTATGGTGGGAGATGTATCCTCTTTCATTTTGGTATCACTCTTGTACTAGCTCTTGTACCGGCTTAGACTAGGTTTTGGGGAGGGCAGTTTTCAAATTGCAATGGTTTATTCTTTAAATATTATAAAGGATGTTCCTTGTATTTCAAAAAGGTTTATTTCACGGTTTACTTCTATTTTATATTTTTCCTGTTGGTTCGGGTGGTAAGGGTTCTCCTATCTAGGTGGAATAGAGTAGGTGCCCGCAAGACCCGATAGTTGGATCGTGACAGAAGGCCCCATCTAGGGGTAACTTTAGGGGAACTTATAATGGTGGGCAAAGAAGGGGACATTCTGCACCTATGCATTCAAATGCTAATGTCTCATCTGACAGGCAAAGCCAAAGCTAAAATAATTAGAGTAAACCTTCTCAAGCTGCTAACTAAAGGTTGTATAACTACAAGAAATTTGACTTTCTATGTTCACTTCTTAACAAAGGGATATAAATTTGATCGCTAAAAGTGTATTTATAGAGATACAATAGTTTTCCGATCGTTAAAAGTCATTTTCAATTTAATACTAATGAGGGGATAATATTCCGATGTTAAAAGTGTTAATATTTGATCATTAATTATAATAAAAAGGTGATTTATATTTCCTTTCTTATTTTTATAGCCATTTCTCTCCACCCACTCAAGAATATAGAGAGTTACATTTAAGTGCGTTTTTTCACTGACCCAAGAAAAATATAGAGATACACTTGGTACGTTTCTTTAATTTTTGTTTTGTTATAGGAAAATCAGCAAACGAAGATACACTCAGCATGCATCTCTATGTTTCCAGGCTTGTTAAAGTAAAATCAGTTATAAAAAGGAAATCAAGGTGTCTCTGTGTTGATTGCAGAACACATTCCAATTCTTTTACAAGAAAATTAGTCTTCTCTTGTTACTGCTCGTCGTCGCCTACTTTTTATATATTTGGTCATTGTGACACAGGCAATATCTGGACACATTATTCTAGTTTCTTTTTCTACAAGGTAAGTTTATATTGTTTGAACTATGAAATTACTTTTTGGAATGCCTAAATTTGTCCAATTCTTAATTTGCACAATATGATTTTTTAATTTATTTTTGTATTCATGCACTATGCATATGTTCGTCATATGTTGTATGTAATAATGTGAGCACTTATGTTAGTAGCCTTGATAGAAAATGATGATTAGTTTTGAATAAATTTGTTAATATGAGGATAATCTTTTGATAATTTGTTAAAGGAGGTGAAATTGAGTTTCTTTAGTTATTCCAATGATCTCTTTGTTTGCCTTATTATTATTGAATAAATTTGTTAATCTCATAATGTCTAAGGATAATTTTTAATAATTTGTTAAAGGAGGTGGAATTGAGTTTCTTTAGTTATTCCAATGATCTCTTTGTTTGCCTAATTATTATTGAATAAATTTGTTAATCTGATAATTTGTTAATGGAGGTGAAATTGAGTTTCTTTAATTATTGCCATGCTCTTTGTTTGTCAAATTCTTATTGAATAAGTTTGTTAATCTGATAATACAGAGGATAATTTCTGATAATTTATTAAAGGAGGTGGAATTGAGTTTCTTTAGTTATTCTAATGATCTCTATTTGCCAAATATATCGAGATATGCCTTTTGTTCTTTTGGGTCAATGTTGAATAACCATATTGAACTAAGTTGGATGCTAAAAATTTCCCATTGAATTGATTTATTATCATCAGATTAAGGTCTAACTGAGTTAAACTCATCTTTTTCGTGATTTCAATTTGTCGTAACATTTTCTAGAAGAGAAAAAAATCTCAATCATCCTTCAAGAGTAGAATTCTACCTTCTAATATGGTACAAATATTTTGATGTGAATTTTATTATTTAACGTCTCCTCAGTCCTGCTTTTCTCTATATATTTTCTTGTTGTTCATGTCAGGACAAATTTAAGCTGTCTCACTAATAAAAGAACATTAATTTAACAGTCAATATGAATCCAAAATACATGTTGATAGCTTATGTAATGACCCGCATGAACCAACATGGATTGTGGTGTAGTAGTGGGCTGCTCCCCTCTTAACCAGAGGTCACGAATTTGATCCCTCGATATGATTTTTTTTATTGGGAGTGTCACCCTCAGAATGAGCCCTATAGTATATGATCTAAATTAGTCGGGACTCCAATGCGGGCATTGGATACCAAATGGAAAATCAAAAAAAAAACTTGCATGTGCATTTTGTACCTTTGAAACTATTTCCCTAATTTGAAATTTTTCATAGCTTCATTATATTATTTATGACTTGCGATAATGGATGATACAATTTTCTAAATGATCATATGCATTTTGGGGATGATTTTCAGTTTGGAAGTTTAGAATTTGAAAAGTTTGACCAAAATCAATATTTTGGGTTAAAGAGTTTATATTTGAGTTTTGATAGTTTCAATAGGTCTAGAGAGAAATTTATGACTTTGTTGGATGTTTTGCATCGATCACGAGACACTCAGGAGTGATTTGGATCATTTATTGAGTTTCTAGTTAAGTTTGTCAATTTGAGTTGACCATGGTAACCATTTGGTCAAGACAAGCTCAAATTAGTAATTTAATGATTTCAATGGGTTTGGAACATGTTTTATGATTGATTTGCATATTTGGTTTGGTTCTGGGTGTTTCTGGTGAGTTTCGGGCACTCGACTTGCATTCTAATAGAATTTAAAGTTAGGAGTTGAGTTTGATCAAATAGTTGACCAAACGAGTTTGGATTCATGATTGGAAAGTTTCACAAGTTTGTATGATTATTTTTGGAAAATTTCACAAGTTTGTGTCATGATCCAAAACCTGGAACCGTGATGGCATCAATTTCAATCCCACAGATAGGTAAGCCAACATTCAATAATTGACTAATTAAATAGAAAATGTGGAATTTAATCAAATCAGAAACAAAAGTAAGTCTTAAACCAAATCTCTCATAAAACAGGTAAGAAATGCATAAATAATATCTACACCCTAGAACTGGTGACAAGAGTATAAGCTTCTAAGATTTAATGTATGAAACAAAAGGTACTACATTGTTTGAGAATAATAAAGACCAAAACACAATAACAAGATAGGATATTTGGACGCTCCGAAATAGGCAAACAACTACTTCCAAGACTTCAAAATCTCTGAATCAATGATGAATCACCTACCGCTTGTGTCTAGCTCAAAACCTGTACACCAAAGGTGGAGAAAACAAATGGTGAGTACAAGGAACACGTACACTCAACATCATCATCCACTGACCCTTAAGTGAAGCAATGAAGATCGTCATACACTACTCTTTTAACCCCTCATCACAATAATAAAATAAGAACCTCAAGTTAAAGTATACTAACAACCAAGGACAACATTTTTTTCAGTTCAAATAGTATCAAAGTCAAGATCAAACTCATAAATGCTAATACGTCACATTCATAGTCACTTTCATAACCAAACCAAGTCACCATGTAATGAGAAGGAAATTAAGGTATATTGAACATGCAATGCATATGATCTGGAAAAAACTTGTATACACCCACTTCCTTTGTAAGATAGTCAGGAATCATATGGACTCATAAGGTCCATATACTCACCATGTACCGAACAATACTAAAAGAATGCCCTGGATACCACACTTATACCGAAAAAAATCTATATATTGTGAAAATTCTAGGTGACCTTTACTGAGATTTATCCTTTCACTTTCTCAATGTCCATGTGCATGAGATGCAATGTCAATACAGCAAATCCAACACCAAATTTAATTCTCAGCATATACAATCATAGATAACTCTAAGTCATTTAAAAAAAGAGTAGAAAAGTGAAAGAATGTTCAAGTAAGCATTTCATGTAAGAGCCTTTAGCTATAGATCAGTTTCTCAATATCAAGTGAGCAACACAAACATCTAACTAATGCTATACACTAGAAATCGGGCTCATATAGTTACAAAGTTCATCAAATCAGGAGAAAATCTCCAATTACCCATATCATTGCACCGATACTCATATAAATTCTTGTCATCTCATTTATACAGGACTTGTATTACCCATTACCTCTTTATTTAATAAATTGATACACTAACACTACATAGAGAGTCAGAGTAAGTCTCAACTTACTTTATCTAGAGTCTAAAAAGTCAAATTATAACTTTGCCCTTCCTTTAAAGTCTCGAAATGGTCTTAATCTAATCAAATATGTAATTTATATAAGTATATAGGTCCGTAGACACTCATATTGACATAAAAAGAATTGGCTCAAAAATTAGGTCAAAAGTCAACCTCGAGCGTTAGTGTAGAATTTAGAAATTTATCTTAAAATTGGTTTACCCATAACTTGGAGAACCGATCACACTTTAAAAATAGCTAAATGGACCATTAATCGGTCTCCAAATCAAAGAAAAACATAAATCTCACTTTGGAAAAAACCCTTATGTTTCCCCAATTTTAAAAACACTAATTAAATCACTAATTCGATGATAGATGAGTGGGAAATGTGTAATTAATGGGTTATAATTATACCTCTTGAAGAAATCTTTTTGAATTGCCCCAAGTTGTGATCCCAAGCTCCAAAAAATAGAAATAAGAAATCTAAGATTGAAAATGGGCATTTAAAATCTACCTAGATATTTCCTTCTTTTCTATCATGGTACCTGCCTCACGAATGTGAGTGACTTGGCCTAGACCACCTTCTAATTGCGGCCAAAGCCATGCAAATGCAAAGTCCAACTCAATTCCCCTTTGCGAATACGACAAGCCTATAGTGATCATGAAGAACGACCTTTAGCTGCAGTAGAAACAACAGTTCAACTGTGATGCCATCTTCCCTAATTTTCCAAATTAACCCTCAATATTCGTTTGGAACCCCATAGAAATAAGACAAATATGTAGATTGACGAAAACCACATTTTGGCCTTATTAGAATCATAAAAATCACCGATCTTGGGTTGTTTTGACCAAAATTTGACCATGGTGAACCTTAAGTTCCTTAAAACTCAAAAATTCAACCAAAGGTTCAAAACACTACCGAACACATCGGGATCGTACCAACTATCCAACCAAGTCAAAAATCACCTTCCTGACCTAATAGATCTGTCAGCATCCAATTTTGAATTTGTTAACCTGAAATGTTGAGTTTGGTCAAACTTTTTATTTTTCTAACCTTCAAAACTGAAAAATATATCTGATACTCGTATGATCTTCTCACATACCATGCCACCCATCCCCGCAGGTCATAAATGACATACATAAGCTAAAGGGAAGCGGTAAAATAGGTAAAATATGCAAAAAACACAAAATGACCATGAGGTTCATTATATCATCCACTACAAAAACATACATTGGTCCTCGAACATAGAGAGTAAAAAGGTACCTGAACTATCAAAAAGTTGGGCGCAATCTAAATCAGTCTCCTTGGTTGACTTCTTAATCCAACGATGTCTCCACTGCACTTTCACTGAAGCCGTCTCTTTGAAACTCAATTTTTGAATCTAGTTGTCGACAATAGCCACGGGATCCTTCTTAAAAGCATATTCTTATCCAATTGTACTGATTCCCATTGAATATGATGGGAACCATCAACATGATACTTCTTCGACATGAACACATAAAATATTTGATGCAATGATGATAGGTCTGGAGGTAAAGCTAACTCATAGACCACCTCCCCAATGCACCAAAGTACCTCAAATAGACCGATAAACCTCGAACTAAGCTTTTCCTTCTTTTCAAATATTATGATATCCTTCATGAGTGACACCTTCGGTAATACCTTCTCTCCAACTATAAACTCCAAATCACAAAGCTTTTAATTCGCGTAGCTCTTTTGTCTACTCTAAGTTGTGAGAATCTCGGATCACCTTCATCTTGTCCAAGGAATATCTCAACAAATCAGTAGCTACGATCTAACCTCAAAAGCATTAAACCACCAAATTGAAGACCTATATCTCCTACCATACAAGGCTTCAAATAGAGCCATCTTTATGCTGGAATGGTAGCTATTGTTGTATGTAAACTCTACCAAGGGAAAGAACTGGTCCCAATGACCTCCAAAATAAAAAAAAAACATGCTCAAGGAATGTCCTCCAACACCTGAATATTCTGATCAGATAGAGCATATGTCTAAGGGTGAAATCCTGTGTTGAGCTCTACCTGGGTACCCAACTCTTTTTGCATAGACCTCCAGAATTGCAAGATAAATGGGTACTTAAGTATGAAAAGATAGAAATAGGCATGTCATGCAAGCAAATGATCTCCTGAATGTAAGCCTCTGAAAATCTCTTTGAATTTTAAGTAGTCTAAACTGAAATTTTGGTCAACCTATCAACAATGACCCAAATAGCATCGAACTTACTCAAAGTCTGAGGTAACTCAACTACAAAGTCCATAGCAATGCATTCCTATTTACACTAAGGTATAGGCATCATCTGAGTCATACCACCCAGTTTCTAGTGCTCATACTTCGCCTGTTGGCAATTGAAACACTTGGACACAAACTCCACGATGTCTTTCTTCATCCTATACCATCAAGAATGCTACTTTAAGTCATGATACATCTATGTTGCACCCGGATGAATAGAGTACCTTGAATTGTGAGCTTCTTCCATGATCAATCTTGTCAAATCATCAACCCTAGGAACACAAATCCGACCCTTGATCTTTAAAATGCCCTCCTAGTCTAGAAATGCTTCCTTATATTCACCTTTTAACACTTTATCCCGAATCAAGCATAATTTCCCATCTTGAAATTATATAGCCTTAATACGCTCCACCATAAGTGACTGTGCCTCAATAAAAGCAAGAACCCTATCAGGCTCATAAATATCAAGTCTCACAATGCTATTAACCAAGGTCTGAACAACCATAGCTAGAGATCGTTCCTCCACTAGTAATAAAGCAAGGCTATACATACTCACGACCTTCCTACTCAAGGCATCCACTATAACATTGGCTTTCTTAGGATGATAAAGGATAATCATATCATAATCCTTTTAGAGACCATAACACATGTTGAGGCCTATATTAGGGCTATCCGATGCCCTAATTCCAAGTAATAACCTGACCTCAAGTCAATATTTGATAATAGCAAAGCACCCTGAAGCTGGCCAAATAAATCATTGATGCGCGGAATAGAATACTTATTGTTGATGGTCACTTTGTTCAGCTACCCATAATCAATGCACATCCATATAGACCCGACCCTCTTCTTCATAAACAATATATGAGCACCCTAACAAGAAACACTGGGTCTAATAAATCCCTTACTCAACAAAACCTACAACTGATCCTTTAACTCTATTAACTTTATTTCCATTCTATACGACATAATAGAAATAGGTTGAGTTCTCGGCCCCAAGTCAGTACCAAAATCCATGTCTAAATAAGGTGGAACATCGAGAGGGTTTGTTTGAAACACTTCCAAAAACTCTCGAACCATTGGTAATTACTCTAAGAAGGCGTGTCAACACTAGTATCATGAACATAGGCCAAATATGAGAGACAACCCTTCTCAATGTTGAGTCATCAAAAACGATATCACACTTTTTGAACAAAGACTCTGGGTACCCCTCCACTCCAACCTAGGAATACTAGCATGGCTATAATGGCTATCTTTGAATTACAATCAAGAATCACATGATATAGAGAAAGTCAATCCATGCCAAAAATAATATCAAAATCCACCATATCAAGAATAATTAAGTCTACGCATATGTCATAGTGAAATAAGGTCACAATATAGGATTAGTACACCTAATCCACCAATAAAGAATCACTCACTAGAGTAGAAACACACATAGGCATAGAAAGAGAATCACACATAATATTAAGACCAAATACAACATATCCAAACACATTTGTGAAAATAGAACCAAGATCAAATTAGACCGTAACTGGTCAATAGCATACTATAAAAATACATGTGATAACTGAATTGGAGGCCTCTGCCTATCATTTACCTGGAAATGCATAACAACGTGAGCGATCAACCTCTATCCGAGTAACTCCTCTACTACCACCTCGGCTAGTTTGTTCAACACTCTACTTGTCTGAGAATGAGAATGACCCCTAGATGGTGGTTCCACTGACCTAGAAGGAGTCTAAGAACTCTGCTGCAGTCCCCTCTAGTTAAGATGTGGGAAATCCCACCTAGATATGCAAAAAAGGCAAAAAAAGAGGTGACAAAAGCAATAGTGTTCCACCAACAAGAGGAAGACAGACAAGGAGTAATAGTAGTAAACCTAATATTTCCCAATGAATTTAATCATATGGAATATTAGGTCAGTAAAAACCGAGGAAGATTTTCAAAGATTAATCAAGATGCTTGATTTTATTGGGTTGATGGAGCACTTTAAAATACATATAAAATAGAATCATAGAGGAGGAGACTTGGAATTCCACTGTGATAGTAAATATGTTTGGAAAAAATATGAATTAAAGATGGAATGTTTGATGTAACAATATTAATGTCATGACCCAACTGGCTGTAAGTGACACCCACACTAGCCCACCTATAGTAGAACCAACCAACCCAAAGCTTAACCTTATACTCAGCTAATTTTAACAGAGAGAGATAAACCATTTTCAATTAAGTCATAAGAAAGTCAACTAAAATAAATGAAAATATGCAGAAATTCACTAACTATAACATCCCCCAAGAACTGAAAGTCATCATACAAGAACTCTAGTCTAAACAATGTCTACGATATCCAAATGACTAAAATTAGTAAAAATAACAAGAGTTCCATTATCCGGAAGGAGGACAACAACTCGCAGAGGATCCACAGCATCCTGAGAAGTAGTGCTCACCCTTGGATCTGTATTCAACCATCTACCGAGGTCGCATCTCAATCTCTGGAACATGGTTTGCAATCAACAATAGAAGAGTATAGGGTAGTATCAGTACAAAACACTATATACTGGTAGGTATCATAGGCTGACTCGGGTTAGTACAAGTATATGGTCAAATCCAATAACAATTAGAAGGTACTTCAACACTTAGCTTGTAATTCAGTCAACAAATAGTCCTCTCAAGTCAAGTCAACAACAGTAATCTCAAATTCACATAAATCACCGAATATCACTGCAAAATGAAAAAGTAATCACTTTTAATAATCACCTCACATGGAATCTATGTCCATTTAACTTTCACTAATGTCACCGATGCCTCGAGTCTTATCTTATATCACAAACCAACTCACCATAAGTGACCATACAACAATGCAATGTTAAATAAAAGAGTGTACACATATGCTAAGGGTCTTATTTTTGCCCACTAGCCATGACCTGGAAGGACCCTAGGCATCCATGTACCATACCGACATGGTATCCACACCATATTAATCATATAAATATCCATATCAATGCAACTAGGTTTTCAAACCTATCCCTCATGGTATAAAAGGTGCCTCAAAACACACTTACACTTATTCATTCCAACTCACTCATCATTTCCTATAGATATAGCTTATTTATCCAAGCATAACAGGAAACCATATGCAATTCAAACATGTCCGAAGAACAAAAATAGGTTATGTAATTTTACCATATACCATGTATTAAAAGGAGTCTCAACTCCAATTAGAACCATAACTACGTCAAGTGAAGAATTACCATCCGCAAGTTACTATATAATTGCCGTTCCCTTTTTTTTCTCTTCAGAATGCCCAAGGTCTATAAACAATAATTATACTAGAGTAATTAATCATATACTCTTCATTTAAGGCCTTGGAAATTTAACCCATCAATTCTACATTTAAATGAGGTTTCTAGAGTTTTTCAAGGGTTAATTAACCAATAACTAGTTTCATAGCGTTCATAAAATCAATACCCAAAGGGTTTCTTATCAAGTTCATCCCTTTTAGCCATTTATATGCCTAAAGGTTTCACCTTTATGGAACCCAAGGTTCTCCACTAGCCTTAATCAAGTTAAGAACTAATAAATTCATGTTAGGAACCATAAAAATACAACTTAGAATCAATTCTAGGTAAGATCTCACCTGCCCATAGGGTTCTTCCCCAAGTTCATACTTTTAGGGCTCAATTTAAGAATTCCACCATTAATCCCCAGGCTAAAAGTCTTACTAAGATTAATGATCAACATATGGAGGTTTTACGAAGTACTTACCTCAAACGAAGAAGAACACCCTAGTTTCTTGAGAGAAGCGCTTCTTAAAGCTCTAGAACAAAATAAGAGTTGTGGAAAAATAACCCACAAAACTTAAAAATGCACAGGTATACTTCCCATCACTTCATCACGATGAGCCTGATTCTCATCGCGATGAAGACAACTTTCCATGATGGACCATCATAACAAGAGTACCCTTTGTCATGTGATAGACACCAATTTCTAGAATGTCATATTCTTGCCTCAAACCCCTCATTTCACAATACACTTTATTTCTAGACATTATGAAATAATGCTGACGCAGGCAACTCCCATAACCAAAGTTCTATGAACCCAATTTCCATCCTGAAATGTCCTACGAGATCCTACGATAATCAACTATCCATATATAGACTCTACACTACCATTCCATGAACTATAAGACCCCAACTGTCTCTGAGGCACAAAACACTATATTTTTATCAAAGCTCACCCTAGCCTGAGATTTTATCAACTCTCACCTTAGGAAATTTTCTAGTCGTGTACTTATGCCCTTACTTTACTATAATGATGGAACAGGTCATTACATCATATACCAATTAAACAAGCATTCATCCCCAAATGACAATAAGAAGAAAATAGAAAAAAACAAGGATTACCTGAATCAATGAACAAGTGAGGATACTTTATTTCCATGTCCGCTTCAGTCTCTTAAGTGGCCACCTCAATAGGACGATTCTTCCGCTGGAATTTCACAGAATCAATCTCCTTAGTCCTTAATTTTCAAACATTTCTATCAAGAATAGCAACAACCTCTTCTTTGTAAGAGAGGTTTTTATGAAATAGGACTGAATCCTAGCAAATAATATAGTCACCATCTCTATGGTACTTATTAAGTATGTATACATGAAATACAGGATGAACTCTCGATAAAATCTGAGGCCCAATATACCTCAGACTCAACTTGCCACACTTCCCAAATTGTGTAACACCCTTAATGGGTAAAACCTTGAGCAAAACTTGATCACCTTCCATGAAGTGCATGTCTATTTCCTTCATGTTTGCATATTTTTTTTGTTGGCTTTGAGCTGCTAGAAGCTTCCCTTGGATGAACTTCACCCTTTTTAAAGAGTCTCATAGAAGGTCTGTACCCCATGGCCTTACCTCAAATGAATTGAACCAACCAATGGGAGATCTACATATTCTCCCATACAATGCCTCAAATGGGGCCATATCTGTGCTTGAGTGATAACGTTTGTTATAAGAAAACTCAACCAGTTCTAGATAGTGGTCCTAGTGACCCCCAAAACTCATCACATATGCATAGAGCATGTCTTCTAATACCTAAATCGTACACTCAGACTTCCCATCATTATGAGGATGAAAGGTTGTACTCATGTCCAACCTTGTACCCAACTCTTCATGCAACTTCTACCAGATTAGAAGTGAATTGGGTGCCCTTATTAGAAATAATGGAGATAGGCACTCCATGCAGTCAAAAAACTTTCTTAAGGTAGATCTTGGATAACTTAGCCTCATTATAAGTCACCTGAACATGGATGAAGTGTGAAGACTTTATCAATCTGTCAATAATAACCCATATCAAATTATATTTTCCGAAAGTCTTGGGAAGGCCAACCACGAAATTCATGGCTATTCTCTCCAACTTCTATTCAGGAATGGGTATCCTCTGAAGAGTGATACCAGGCTTCTAGTGCTCATATTTCACTTGCTGATAGTTTTGACTCTTAGCCATAAAGTCAACTATATCACTCTTCATTCCACCCCACTAGTAGTGTTGCTTTAGGCCTTGGTACATCTTGGTCACACCAAGATATATAAAATACTTAGAATAGAAAGCCTCTGCTAGGATGGTAGGAATCAAGCTACCAATACGGGGCATACAAACTTGCCCTTTAATTTGAAGGACAGCTTTATCATTGATCATGGCCTCCTAGGCCTCACCTCGTAAAACTTTATCGTGAATCTTGCTCAATTTCACATTATCAAATGGTTTACCTTTGATCTGGTCAAGAAAAAGGACCTTGCCTTAATATATGCCAACAATCCACCCTGCTCAGACACTTCTAGCCTCATAAAGTTATTATCTAGAGCCTGGATGTCTCTGCTAACTGTAACACCTCAGAAATCGAACCAACGTTCTACGTTAAATTTTTTGAAAAATCCTTAGTTTCTAGAAATCACGGGTCCAAACCACAGACTATGGTTTGAACCATGACTCATGGAATGGAATCATGGTTTAGACTCTGTAGAAACCAACCTCTGATCTGAGACCACGAGTACACTCTATGAACCGTAGTTTGTTCTATAGACCATAAAGTAGACTCGTGGAACTCAGGTCTGAGATCAGTTCTATTCCCAGGAACCATGGGTGAATATTACGGACTATATTCTATTCCACGGGTTGTCCTATTGACTCGTAGTTCCTCTCCTGCAGCCTAAATGATGAGGTCCAAGATGATGACTGGTTCTACGAATCATAGTCCATTCTATGGGTTCGTCTTTTTGACCCGTAGTTTGGCTTCTGTAGCCTGTTCATTTGGGCCAAGAACACGAGTGGGAACCACGAGTCATGGTGCAAACTACGACCCATGGAACCAGCTCGTGATTCCTGAAGCCGACCCTTTTTATCAGCTTTTCCTAATTAAATCTCAGGGGTATTTTTATAATTACCCAACCTTTTAACTCCTAAGTGAGGTCATTTCGGCCGCTTTTAGTAGGGTTTCTACACCTATTAGCCTAAGTCCCTTCTCATTACATCATTCATTTTCCAAAAAGGGAAAAGAACCTTCTTCAAGCTCCAAGTTCAAGTCTCTTTTTCTTTTCAATTTCAAGTGGGTTAACTTCAATCAAGGTATGTGGATATTCAACAATGGGTTCCTTTCACCCTTGTTCCCAAAACCCCTAATCTTTATTTTTAATTTCATGAACTTTCAAATTAAGGTTCTTGCCCAATTCTCATGTGTTTTGCTATACATTGCCTTCTCATGATTTTATTATGAAATTACTACTAAATTACATGATTCTGCATGGGTTTTTACGGATGAACTCCTATTTCAAATTGAAGGCTAATTATGGCAAATTCTACATGCATAAATTGATTCAAGTAAATTGGGTATTTGATATCATATTTTCATGAATTTCAAGCAAGTGCATGCCTAGTTCCTATGTTTTATGGAAGTATATGTTATTATGAAATTGAACTGGTGCTATACAAGTTTTCAAGTTATGAATTATTATGCAAGACAAGACACCTGATGTGCCATCAATGCTCATGAATCATTTTCTAAACCAAGGTTCGTGAGTAGTATGAAGATTCGGGGTATGAATATGTTTATGAACAAGTTTTGACATCTAGATATGTCACATGTATGTGAGCCTCATGTTATATGTTCTATGAGTAGTATTTAACACCGAGCAATGAGGGTTCTAGATAACCCAAGTACAAAACTACGTTGCTATCGTAGGTTGCCCTTTGTGGCTTATAAAAGGATCCTTATGAACATGGTTCTAACCTTGGCCGGTTAGGACAACCTTTTTTAATATGGGTGCATGAACTGGACTCCATGTAGCTCATCATGGTTTAATGTCGATTAAGAGAAACTCCCACATGATTATTTTCAAGCTATGAAGTTATATGATACTCTATTTTTGAATCTTGACCTTACTTCATGTTTTATGTCTTATATCTGGATAATTTCTTATGCTCTCTCTTATTATGAAAGAGCTCATTTTAAGCATGTTTTAAGTATGTTTTATCACAATCATGCATATCTCTCATACTCAGTACATCCTATAGTACTGACGCATATTTTGGGCTGCATCCTCTTGACGATGCATATTCAGGTTCCCTTCCTCAGGCTTTTGGATAGAGATTGCAGGCCATTTCCAGTCAGTGTTGGTGAGTCCTCATTATTCGAGGGCTAGTTATGACTCTAGTTAGTTTTTGGTTGTTACTTTCGTACTTGAGTTAGCTAGGGTCTTGCCCTAGCAACTCCCTTTGTCATGTGTAGAGGATTTTCAGACATAGCCAGTATTCGAGTCTCTCTTTTAAAATATGTTTTGTATTGACTTATCATTTATGGATTTGGGTTGCCTAATGTTCTATTTATGCTTCCTCTATGCTTTCTTATGAATGAGTGAGTATGCTATGACCAAGGGTTAGTCTAGGGAACTCGTGTCTCAGATCCCATGTTATGTCTAGGGGATAGCCTCAGGGCGTGACACCAACGGATGCCTAGTAGCCTTTAAATAGGCCAAGCTACCAATACTCTCAGTCTTCCTGCTCAACACATCAGCTACCATAGTAGCTTTCCTTGGATGGTACAAAATGGTAATGTTGTAATCCTTGAGTAATTCTATCCACCTCCACTGTCGTCCACTGCCGTAAGTTCAAGTCGTTCTGGGTGAAGACATGCTGCAAACTACATTGGTCTGTGAACACCTCACAATGCACCCTATACAAGTAATTCCTCTAAATCTTGAGAGCAAATACTATGGCATCTAACTCTAAGTCATGAGTAGGATAGTTCTTCTCATGCACTTTGAGTTACCTCGAAGCATAAGCGATAACATTCTGTTCCTGCATCAATATAACACCTAAACTAGATTGTGAGGTATCACAATACACAATAAAATGCTTATCTTCAACCGGCAAGGCAAGAATTAGAGCAGTAGTCAAGAAAGTATTGAGCTTTTGGAAGCTCTCCTCACATTCATTTGGCCAAATAAATGGTACATGCTTCCGAGTCACGCGAGTCATATGAGTGGCAATAAATGCAAAACCTTTAACAAACTTGTGGTAGTAACCAGCTAATCCCACAAAGCTACAAAGTTTAGACACTGAAGTAGGCCTAGCCCAATTCTTAACTACCTCTATTTTCTGTGGGTCTACCATCACCCCTTATTTTGAAACTACATGCCCTAAGAAGGACATAGAAGACAAACATAATTCTTATTTAGAGAATTTCACAGACAGTTCCTTTTTCTTCAACAATCCCAACATAATCCTAAGGTGATTTTCTTGCTCCTTATCACTCTTAGAATACACCAGAATATCATCAATGAATACAATAATGAATGAGTTAAGACAGGGCTTAAATATCCCATTTATCAAAATCATGAAAGTAGTAGGGGCATTAGTCAGCCTGAAGGACATCACAAGGAACTCATAATTCCCTTACCAGGTCCAGAAAGAAGTCTTAGGAATGTCAGAAGGTTGAATTTTCAACTGATGGTATCCAAACCTTAGATCAATTTTAGAAAAGACTGACGCACCCTGCAACTAGTCGAGCAAATTATCGATACGAGGGAGAGGATACTAATTATGAATAGTAACCTTGTTCAACTGTCGGTAGTCTATGTACATATGTAGACTACCATCCTTTTTATTAACAAATAACACTGGAGCACTCCATGGGGAGGCACTCGATAAAATAAACCCTTTACTCAATAGCTCTTATAACTGAGCTTTAAGCTCTCTCAACTCAGTCGTTGCCATTCTATAAGGGAGAATAGACATGGGATGCGTATTCGGCTTTAAGTGAATACAAAAGTCAATATCTTGATCGGGTGGCATACCAGGCAATCTGTAGGAAATGCCTCTTGAAACTCACACACCACAAGAACTAACTCAATAGCTGGAACCTCTGAACTAGTGTCCTAAAGATGAGCTAGGAAAGCCAAACACCCTTTTCCTATCAGACTCTGAGCATGAAAGAAAGACACAAACTTCATCGGAACAAGACTATAATTATCCTCCCACTCTATACTATCAAACTCAGGCATAGCCATAGTCAGTGTCTTAGCATGACAATCGAGAATAGCATGGTTCAGAGAAAACCAATTCATCCCTAAGATGATGTCAGAATCCACCATGTCTACAATTACTAAATCTGCCAAAGTTTTTTGCCTCACAAATATAACTGGACAAGCACAAAAGACCCTATCCACAACCACATAATCAAGTAGTTCACATATCATGTCAAAACCCTCAACAAATCTAGCAAGAACATATGAAAAATACAACCAGGGTCAAACTAAACTAAAGCCATGCGGTCATAGATAAGAATAGTACATGTGATCACTGCGTCCGATGCTTCTGCCTCTAGTCTATCTAGAAAAGCATAGAAGTTGTTCTTACCACCTATCTGTGAACCATCCCTATTAGGTTGATTACCTCCTCTTCCATTATTACCGCTTTGGTTGGGCTGAGTGCCACCTTTACCAGACATGTGACCACTCCGCCCGCTCTGCAGACAATCTCTATCATAACCATTATCTCTATATGTTGGACTTGGAGTTTTAGGAGCCTATTATTGAACTACCTATCAAAGCCGAGGATAATTCCTCCTTAAGTGACCAACCTAACCACACTTATAGTATGCACAGTCAAAGGTAGGTTGTTGCGCTAGAGCAGAAAAAGTGAGGTACCCACCAAAATCTGATGAAGGCTAACGAGTCCTTGATGGACCCCAGTAGAAACCTGTATCACACATTGAATGAGGTGCACAAGGTATCCTCATGGACCCTTACCCTTTGAAAACTGACAACTAAAATTGCCCCCAGATTAGGGATTTTTGAAACCAGTCTCACTTGACCCTCTTGCCTTATACCCTCAACATTCTTCACAAATTCAACTACCTATTGAAAAGAATTGCCAGAATATGCTACCTGCAAAGCAAAAATCTGTAGCCTTGTGTTCAAACCCTTTAAAAAATGGTGGATCTGTTCTTCTTTCAAACTGATCAACTGCAATATTAACAGGCTAAAGCATGAAAGCATGCTTCATAAGCTGCCACAGGAGAATTTCCCTGCTCAATGTTGGCAAACTCATCTCTCTTTCTATCCCTCAAAGTGCATGGAACATATTTCTCAAGGAATACTTAGTAGAACTGGCTCCAAGTCATAGGAAGTGCCTAGTAGGCCTGCATTCCCCATATGCTCTCCACCAAATCTTAGCATCCCTTTGCAGTTGAAAAGAAACAAATTCCACACCTTACCTCTCAAAAATACCCATCCTGTGTAACTGCTCATGACAATCAATGATGAACGCATAAGCATCCTCAAACTCCATCCCATGAAATACCAAAAATTTCATCTTCACAAATTTTCCAAAAATATCATACTCACCACTAGTCATTACCAAGCGTGTCACTGGTCGCAGGAACATACCTGTCTCAGAAACAACATACATCCTAGGAGCACAGCTGTATTATATTGCATTACCGGATGATGTATCGTAGGTACGACAGGAGTAGTCCTATTCCCTGCCAGTCCACTCAAAAAGCTCAGAACTTGTAGGATCATATTAGATGACATCGGGACCTGTGCTACACCTCTTTCAATTAATTCATAATAAAGTCAACTAATATAAATGAAAATGTGCAGAAAGTCATTAACTATAATATCCCCCAAAGAACAAAAAGTCATTGTACAAGACCTCTAGTCCAAACAATGTCTACGATGTCCGAAATGGCTAAAAATAATAAAAATGACAAGATATTCATTATCTGGAAGACGGAAAACAACTTGAAGAGGATCAACGGTAGCCTAAGAAGTAGTGCTCACCCTTGGATCTATAGTCTACTATATAGTCTAGCCAAGGTCGCATCTCAGTTTCTAGAACATGATCTGCACTCAACAAAAGAAGAGTATAGGTTAGTATCAGTATAAAACACTATGTACTTGTAGGTATCATAGGCTGAATCATGTGAGAACAAGTATACAATCAAATCAAATAACAATTAGAAGGTACTTCAACACTTATCATGTAATTCGGTCAACAAATAGTCATCTCAAGTCAAGTCAACAACGGTAATCTCAAATTCACATAAATCACCGAATATCACTGCAAAATGAAAGAGTAATCACTTTCAATAATCACCTCACATGGAATCTATGTCCATTTAACTTTCACTAATGTCACCAATGCCTCGAGTCTTATCTTATATCACAAACCAACTCACCATAAGTGACCATACAACAATGCAATGTTAAATAAAAGAGTGTACACATATGCTAAGGGTCTTATTTTTGCCCACTAGCCATGACCTGCAAGGACCCTAGACATCCATGTACCATACCGACATGGTATCCACACCATATTAATCATATAAATATCCATATCAATGCAACTAGGTTTTCAAACCTATCCCTCATGATATACAAGGTGCCTCAAAACACACTTACACTTATTCATTCCAACTCACTCATCATTTCCTATAGATATAGCTTATTTATCCAAGCATAACAGGAAACCATATGCAATTCAAACATGTCCGAAGACTAAAAATAGGTTATGTAATTTTACCATATACCATGTGTTAAAAGGAGTCTCAACTCCAATTAGAACCATAACTACCTCAAGTGAAGAATTACCATCCGCAAGTTACTATATAATTGCCGTTCCCTTCTTTGTCTCTTCAGAATGCCCAAGGTCTATAAACAACAATTATACTAGAGTAATTAATCATATACTCTTCATTTAAGGCCTTGGAAATTTAACCCATCAATTCTACATTTAAATGAGGTTTCTAGAGTTTTTCAAGGGTTAATTAACCAATAACTAGTTTCATAGCGTTCATAAAATCAATACCCAAAGGGTTTCTTATCAAGTTCATCCCTTTTAGCCATTTATATGCCTAAAGGTTTCACCTTTATGGAACCCAAGGTTCTCCACTAGCCTTAATCAAGTTAAGAACTAATAAATTCATGTTAGGAACCATAAAAATACAACTTAGAATCAATTCTAGGTAAAATTTCACCTGCCCATAGGGTTCTTCCCCAAGTTCATACTTTTAGGGCTCAATTTAAGAATTCCACCATTAATCCCCAGGCTAAAAGTCTTACTAAGATTAATGATCAACATATGGAGGCTTTACGAAGTACTTACCTCAAACGAAGAAGAACACCCTAGTTTCTTGAGAGAAGTGCTTCTTAAAGCTCTAGAACAAAATAAGAGTTGTGGAAAAATAACCCACAAAACATAAAAATGCACAGGTATACTTCCCATCACTTCATCACGATGAGCCTGATTCTCATCGCGATGAAGACAACTTTCCATGATGGACCATCATAACAAGAGTACCCTTTGTCATGCAATAGAGACCAATTTCTAGAATGTCATATTCTTGCCTCAAACCCCTCATTTCACAATACACTTTATTTCTAGACATTATGAAATAATGCTGACGCATGCAACTCCCATAACCAAAGTTCTATGAACCCAATTTCCATCCTGAAATGTCCTACCAGATCCTATGATAATCAACTATCCATATATAGACTCTACACTACCATTCCATGAACTATAAGACCCCAACTGTCTCTGAGGCACAAAACACTATATTTTTATCAAAGCTCACCCTAGCCTGAGATTTTATCAACTCTCACCTTAGGAACTTTTCTAGTCGTGTACTTATGCCCTTACTTTACTATAATGATGGAACAGGTCATTACATCATATACCAATTAAACAAGCATTCATCCCCAAATGACAATAAGAAGAAAATAGAAAAAAACAAGGATTACCGAATCGATGAACAAGTGAGGATACTTTATTTGCATGTCCGCTTCAGCCTCTCAAGTGGCCACCTCAATAGAACGATTCTTCCACTGGAATTTCACAGAATCAATCTCCTTAGTCCTTAATTTTCAAACATTTCTATCAAGAATAGCAACAACCTCTTCTTCGTAAGAGAGGTTTTTATCCAATAGGACTGAATCCTAGCAAATAATATAGTCACCATCTCTATGGTACTTATTAGGTATGTATACATGAAATACGGGATGAACTCTCGATAAAAGAGTATTTGTGGATAAAAGAGTATTTGTTTTCACCTTTTTGACTGAATTATGTATGTATTATTAAGTATGTGAAAAGAGTATGGTACTTATTAAGTATGTATACATAAATTACTCTTATTAAGTATGTATAGCATGCCTAAAGTTTTCACCTTTTGGAACCTAAGGTTCCCCACTTGCCTTAATCAAGTTAAGAACTAATAAATTCATGTTAGAAATCATAAAAGTACAACTTAGGTTCAATTCTATATGAAATTGCAACAACCAATAGGGTTCTTCCCCAAGTCCACACTTTTAGGGCTCAACTCAAGAATTCCATCATTAATCCTCAACCCAAAGGTCCTACTAAGATTATTGATCAATATACGAAGAGGTTTTATGGAGTACTCACCTCAAACGAAGAAGAGCGCCCTAATTTCTTCTGAGAACTGTTTCTTAGAGCTCAAGAATAAAATAAGAGTTGTGGAAAAATAACCTAGAAAACTAAAAAATGCACAGGTATACTGCCTGTCACTTTGTCGCGATGAGTCATCGCCATGAAGATGAATTTCCATGATGGCCCATCAATATGAAAGTACCCTTTGTCGCAATGAACATCAATTTTAAGAACATCACATTCTTGCCCCAAACCCCTCATTTCACAACACACTTTATTTTCTAGATATCACAGAATAATCCTAATGCGGCAACACCGATAACTGGAGTTCTATGAACCTGATTTCTGTCTCAAAACTTCCTACGAGATTCTATTATAGTTAACTATCCATATATGAAATTTACACTACCATTCCATGAACCACGAGACCCCAACCTTCTATGAGGTACAAAATACTATATTTTTATCAAAGCTCACCCTAGCTTGAGATTTTATCAACTCTCACCTTAGAAACTTTTCTTGCCGGGTACTTCTGCCCTTACTTTACTATAATGACAAAATAGGTTGTTACAATTAAAAAAACACCCTAAAAAACTCATAATTAGTCTAAAAGATAGTAACATACATGAGGAGTTTATAATAACTCTGGTGTATGCTAAATGTACACAAAAAGGGAGAATGGAACTATGGGAGGCTCTTGAAGATGTAGCAATAAATATGAATACTACTTGGATGATTGGCAGAGACTTCAATGCTATAATATCTGTAGAAGATAAATATGGGGGTCTATCAATAGGGGTTCAGGAATTGCAAGATTTTAATCAGTGCATTAAGAATTTTTGAGTTCAAGACTTGGGTTTTAAAGGGAGTAAATTTACATGGTGGAACAACCAGAGTGATGATGATTGTATCTTCAAAAGGTTAGAAAGATGTTTGGGCTACCAACCACTTCTGAACAAGTACCATGCATTAACATTACATACTTTATTAGAACAGGCTCTGATCATGCCCCTTTATTAATTTCATACCCAAGGAAGACTGTACCAATTCAAAAACCTTTTAAATTTCTTAACTTATGGGTTAAGAATAAAACTTTTCTGGACAATTAGAGAACACTAGACAACTGGTTTCATGAAAAATCCATTCACACTGTTTCATCATAAATGAAAAAAGTGAGAGCAGCCTTACATCAGTGGAGTAAATCCACATTTAGAAATATCTTCAAAGAGATAAAAGCACCGAAAGATATGATAAAAGTATATGAATTGCACTTTGAAAATCAGTGAACTCCTAATAATAGGAAGAGATTACACAGAGTCTAGGCTGACCTAAATAGATACCTTAACTTTAAAGAGGAATTTTGGAAATAAAAAGCATGTATGCAGTGGTTTCAAGAAGGGATAGAAATACAAGATTTTTTCATACATATGTTCTAGGGAGAAGGAAGATACTACAATCGAAGAGGATATATGACATAAATGGAAACTGGCTAGAAGAAGATACAAAAATCGCAGAAGAAGCTCTCAGATTCTTTGGTCAGTAATTTACCAAAGAGACAGACTCAAAAAGTTTTGAAATACTTGATCAGGTACCAAACATGATCACAAAACATCAGAATGAAAAGATAACAGATATGCCATCCTAAGAGGAGATCAAACATGTGGTTTTTAGTCTAAATGGAGAGAGTGCAGGGGGGTCCAGATGGATTTATAAAACTGCTTTACCAAACTTGTTGGAGCATTATAGGAGAAGACATCACCAATATGGTAAGATCTTTTTCATGTGGAGCAAAGTAACCCAAATATATTACTCACACTAATTTGGTACTCTTATCAAAGAAGAACTTGATCAATACCTTCTCTAATATAAGACTAATTAGCTTGAGTAATTTTATCAATAAAGTATTCTCTACACTAATTCATGACAGACTGGTGAAGGATTTAGATAATTTTATATTATTAAATTGGGCTGGGTTTGTAAAGAAAGAAGCATAGAAGAAAATATTTTATTAACACAACAAATAGTATTAGAGATCATATTGAGAACTAGAACTGCTTATGTGGTACTTAACTTAGAGATGGATAAAGCATGTGGTAGGGTTTCTTGGCTTTTCCTAACTAACGTACTGAAGAAAATAGATACTCTAAGAGACTAATTGATATGGTTTTTAGAATCATAAGCAGCAATTGGTATTCAGTACTGATAAATGGACAACAAAGGGGTTTCTTTCAATTATCCTGAGGGGTTAAATAAGGGGATCCTCTATCTCATACATTGTTCATCCTAACATCAAAAGTCTTAACTAGAAACCTCAATAATGTACAGTAGATGCCACAATTCTTGGGATATGGTTTACTTAGGAGAAGTCCAAAAATCACTCGTCTAGCATATGCTAATGATATGATTATTTTCTCATCAGCTGACCTATTTTCACTAAAACTAGTAAAGATAATACTGAAAAAGTATGAAGAGACATTAGGGAAGCAGATACACAAAAATAAAAGTTTAGTGTATATGCTTCATAATGTACCTGGGACATCATAATTTTGGTGGAGGTAGCTACAAGAATATGCAAAAAGGATTTTCCATGCGTGTACCTTGGATGTCCAATCTACTATAGCAAAAGGAAGAAAGAATTCTACAATGCGACACTGGTGAAAATAATGCATAGACTACAATCTTGAAAGGGTAAAATACTATCCTTTGGTGGAAGGGCTATTTTGATAATATATGTTTTACAAAGTATATATGCCAATCAACCTACTGTCAGCATTGAGTCCACCTGATTGTGTTATCAATCAGATGCATAAGATGCTTGCACAATATTTTTTGGAGTAATACAATTGAGAAAGGAGCAGACGTTTGGCAGCATGGAAATATGTATGCATACCAGTACTAGAAGAAGGAATGGTATTCAGGTCTCTACATGATGTATCTATGTCCTTATATTATAAGTTATGGTGGAACTACAGAACCAAACCATTACTGTGGAGTTCTTTCATGAGTAACAAGTATTGCAAAAAAAAGAATATTGTCATAGTATAGTGGAAACATGGGTCTCAGACTTAGAAGAAAATGCTACAAGCTAGAGAATTGACTGAACATCAGATTTGATGGCAAACAAGAATGTGAAATGCTCAGTTTGGTATGATAACTAGACATGATTGGGAGCCTTATATTATTCTACACTACAAAATCATACAGACACATGGATACAAAATGTTTATGAAGCAGTGGAGAATGAAGAATGAATGTAATGCCCTATACTTTTCAATATCTATATAACAAATTAACATTGATGAAGGTACTTAAGCTCGAGAGGTCGAGGTGGTACTTGGGGACTAGATTTTGAAATGGCCAAAAGTGTACAAGTGTTTTATCAAAGTATAAAGATGAAGGTTTGAAAAATAAAATAAAACAAGTGAGGTGCTTGCTTGACTGATTTAAGCTAATAAGTGACAAGTAGGTGCGTCACCTACTTATGTTAAACGAACTAAGTTACGAGGACCGATTACGGGCAAAAAATCCATGGATTATTGGACCTAACTGATACACCTAAATTACACCTCTAAAATGAGATACAAAACAGTCGCTGTTAAATATAGAACTCAATCGAGAGTTGCGGCCGAATCCCACAGAGAATATGGAAGAAACATGTCAGTAGTGAAATTCTGACTGGTAGTCATTATTTTGAGGATGGGTTTTCATGAAATTTAAAAGTAACAAGTATCAACAATATTTAGTGACCAATTGGGTGAAAACTAATTTTTAATTATACTCGAATGATGAGAAGAAACTAGGATTGTGTTTTTCATGATTTTATAACTTAATAGGTGTACACAACTAGTGATCTATCCCGATGATATGAATGAAAAACTAACGACATGTTAATGGTTCAACTAAAGTCTGTTTGGCCCATTCAAAAAAATATCACTTGATCTTGGTTCGGTCTCACAAGTGTGTAATTACTAAGCTTCGTTAATTATTTCAGATTGATTATCTTTGTTTGGTATCAAATTATTAGATGAGGGTTGGTAGCCTCAAATCTCTATTGTTAATCACTTTTCCTAACCTTTTACCTCTTTGGCCATCAAGTAAAGGTTAATGGCGAGTTCTAACATTTACAATCGCTAAAAAGTAATTAAAGTGAAGAGATTAACAATACATGCAAGTTTCAAGAATCACTAATTGTTTACCCTATGTTTGTTGATCCACCATGGTTCTCACAACCCTAGTTATGATGTTTGACCTCATGCTTGAAAGAATCATAGAAGAATTTATAAGAAAAGACTTACTTGTATTAACCATAAAAAATCCAAGAACAATAGAAAAATAATTCACAAGAATTAAGAACAAAGAAACATGTCTTAATTCTCCCAAAATATGCATAACAATGTCACAATATCGAATACAGATTGTATATGGTGAGTAACAGGCAAAAGAAACCCTAAGAAAAGTATTTATAGACATAAAATACTATCCTAAGTCAACTAGAAAAACTTGGTCCGCGTCAGGTTTCTACGAACCATCAATCAGAACCATGGTTTGTGGTCTTCATAAGTCAATCATTGAATGACAAAGTCAAACTGGAAACTTCAGGCATCTATGGATCAAACCATCATTTTTCATTTCATTCTATGGTCCGTAGACTGAATCATCATCTTGAGATTAATTTTTGCACCCTCTTGGATCATGGATCTATGTGTCACAAGATGAACCCATAGTCTAGATCTACAGTCCACAACTCAATCGTGGATTTTTACTTCAAATTTGTATCACTGCAGAACCTTAATAGATGAGTTATAGGATGACCTATCATTTGCATCTATGATTTGTCAATTGAACTGTCATTTCAAACTTGAATTTTTACCTTGCAGATCCTGGTCTACGACTCACCGGATGGTCTGTGGTTTTGGAACTATGGTTTGTCATTATCATTAAGCACCCAGACTTAGCCAATTTTCAGTGTAACACTTCAACTTTTTCTTGTAAACCCTGTTTTCCTACACATAGTATAAAAATACATCATATCCAACAAAAATGTGCTTAAGAAATCACAAAATATGCTTAGAATGTTTTCTTGTCCTCAAGAAATGACAACAAGCTAAGACTCAATATAGATGAAGCTTAGGTATCAGAAAACTAGGAAACTTATGGTGATGAATCATGATCACTTTGCAACACACACTTCAGACCAATTTACCCCTCCTTTTTATTTAAAACAGACGTGTATAACTCAGAGCATATCAAGATACCACCATAGGATCAAAGAATAACACTATGATATTGACAGACAACTATGCATGCACCAATGATACACAACTTCACACTTAGCAATTAGACAATGTCACCCAAGTGCCCTCACATATCAAAGAACATTCCTCACAGAGATATTCAAATAAAATTGGGAAGGTATAACTAATTTGCCAAGATTTATGGCACATTCAGAGCTTTAAGAAAAGGATTTTGTGAGTTCTTAAGTATGGTTTGGTAGATATAATATGTTTTTGTGTCATGCACAGGAAAACAGGGTCCATAAGCAAAGAATTGAAGTTCCTACTGAAAATTTAGCTAAGTTTGGAATTGTTATGAAAATGACGCACCGTGGTTTAGAACTATGAACCGTGATGCTAGTTGTGGAATGTAACCTACAAGCACGAAATTTAATTTTGAATCTATGAGTCAGTCAATGAGTCGAGGACTCAAATGATTGTTCATCTTGTGACTCATCGACTGATATCTTGTAGAGGTTCATTTTTGAAGTATTAATCCATGGTGAAGTTACAGGCAATAATTCCAAATGACGTACCCGTCCTATGACCCATCAATCCAAAGATCAGAGGAAGTGCAATAATAGGTCCCAAAACCGCTTGCCACATGACAAGCCATAGAGTCGATTTATGACACGTGGTTCCACTAGTAGAAATCTGCAGCCCTCAAGTTGACTTTGCCATATGATGGTTGACCCCTAAAGATTATGAATTGTCAACTGAGACGACGGGTCATGGACTCATCCGTAGAACCTGACGCGGCCATATTTTCCTAGTCGATTTAGGATAAGATTTTTTTATCTGTAAATACTCTCTCTAGGTTATTTATGAGTTACATACTATATTGAGTAGTACTCGATATTGATGACTTTCTTTCGTTACTTTGAGGATTAATCCAGGTTCTTTCGTGTTCTTGATTCTTGAAGATTGATTCAGTTCTTGTTCTTGAATTTTTATGGTTACTACAAGTAAGTCCATTCTTATCAATATTGCTATGAATCTCTCAAGCTTAGGTAGCTAAACGCTATAACTAGGGTTGTGGAAACCATGAAAAATTAACATTATAGGTTAAATAATTGGTGATTCTAGAACGATAATATTGTATGTATTGTTATTTTTAATGGTGGCTAATGTTAGAACTCGCCATTAACCTTTACTTGCAAGACCAAGGAGGTAATAGGTTAAGAAAAGAGAATAGCAACAGATCAACCAGAGATAATCAATCTGAGACAACAAACAAAGTTTAGTATTTCGACACTTGGGAGACCGACTGGAGATCAAGTGAAATTCTTCTAAGTGGGCCGACTAGACCTTAGTTGACACAAAATGTGTCATTAGTTTTGCATGAATATTACTAGGATAGATCACTAGTTGCGTACACCTTATGAAATTATGGAGAACACAATACTAGTTTCTTCTCTATAATTGAACACAACAGCAATTACATTGAACACACTTTGCTAATAATAACTCACAAACAACTGCTTACTTTTACTTTTCTGCAAAAAAAAACCTTCGGGAATAAAGATTACCAGTCGAATATTCACTACTGACGTAGTTCTCACCATATTCTCTGTGTGATTCAATCCCAACCTCATTTGAGTTTTATATTTGACAATGACTACTTTATATCTCATTTTAGAGGTGTAATTTTGGCGTATCAAATTTTGTCACCATTACCGGGAAATACGATTTAGAATTTGTCTTTAGTGCATATTTCTACTTATAGTCCTTATTTTTTATTTTATTTTATTTGTTCTTTTTGTTTTCTTGAGGGGCTATGGATCTAGAAGCACTAAGAGAAGCTCAGGGTCGGCAGCAGGCCAAAGATGCTACTGCTCATGCCTTGGCTGGTAATGTTCAAGACCCCCTTACAGCCAATCCTGCTAGAGATGATGTTGATGATGATGAAGTAGAAAATCAGCATCAACTTGACCTTGCACGTGTTGTTGTTGCCATCAGCAATGAAATTCAAACCCTACACGGCATGCTAGGGCAGAATTTGAAGCCAAATATAATGACAACCTGGAGCTTGAAGGGTTTACTAATGTGATCATGTTACCCCACTTGGTTCTAATGCTAAATTTGATGTTACAAGTACCATTATGAACTCACTTCAGATTAAAGGAACATTCATAGGTCTAGCAACTGACGATCCAAACCAACATCTGCTGAATTTTGTTGGAGTTTGAAAGGCATACAAGCTGCCATGTGTATCTCAACAGGCCATCAGGCTTTGAATTTTTCCATTCTCTCTGACCGGGGAATCCACTATATGATTGAATAAGTTGCTAGACGACTCAATTACCACCTGGACTGAGTTGACTGAATTTTTTCTAGAAAGATTATTCCCACCATCTCGGATGCTAAAATTGAGGGATGAGATTACAAATTTCAGGCAGTTCCAAGGAGAAGCATTGCATGAATCCTGGCTGAGATTCAAAAAGGAGATTAAACAGTGCCCAAAACATGATCTTCCCGACCATGTGCTACTCCAGAGCTTCTATAGATCATTAGATTCAGTGAAAAAGTCTGTGGTTAATAATATTGCTGGGGTACGATGATGATGAACATATATGCTCAAGCTACAATACTTCTTGACTGATTGACTAAGACCAATAGAGCATGGCATATGAGAGAGAATGAAGTAGTTGGTACCGGACACTATATTCGCAAATATGAAGCACACTTAGCAAAGGATGAAGTGCGAGATCAGGAGATGGCTCATATGAAAACACAGATTGACTTGTTCACAAAGATTATTGCAAAGCAAGATACTCAGAAAGTCAAAATTGTGGATTCACAAGGCAGAGCACCACCCCGATCAAAAGAGTACTATTTAGATTCTGAGTGTCACAACCCAACTACTGGGCCATGCGGGCACCTACTCTAAACACCTAGATAGGAGAACCCTTATAACCCAATGCAACAGGTAATGCGAAAATTAATAGTAAAACATAAGAAAATAGCCTTTTTAATATAGGAAAACATTACAACTTTAGTACAACGAAATGCTTTACAAACTTGAATACCAACCCTCCCTAGGAACTAGTCTAAACAGGTACAAGAGCTCAAAAGGAAAGATGCAAATACGAAAAGCAAACATAACTTCCATCATGGAAATAAAAAGTAGAAGCTACTAGAGATCACCACTATCCTGTACCTAAGAAACATCATTGATTCTGCAACCAGACTATACTCAAAAAGGTATAGAAAGAGTAGTATCTGTACAAACAACACATACTGGTAGGCATCATTGGTCGACCCGAATCCACCGCATACCATCATGTAAGAATCAAGAGAAATATGCAATATAAGTTACAAATATGCAGTCCTTCATCCTCTACTTTTACTACCATGGTATCATACCTATGAACCTAAACGTTCAGCCCTAAGCCTTCCTACCCTACTCCGCTGCCAACTCCACAAATTAGAGATTGTCACGACCCCGACCATCGTGAGTGGCACCCACCCAAACCCTGGATGAGCAAACTAGTAGAGTTCAATCCTTAGCCTAGAATAACAGCCTAAAACCAGCAAATAGAAAATAAACTAGCAATTCAAATAATGCAAAAGGCCTTTCACTGAAATAAAACCTACGAAAATTTCCTTAGAATCTGAAAGTCATCGTACCAAATACTACCAATACTAGAGTACGGGGATGCAACCCCAAAACATAAAACAATAAAGAGATAGTCTAAGCACAAAACAATTAGACTACAACTCAAAGATAAACACAAAGGCAGCTTGGTCGAACAGCTCACCCTTGATATCTGGAACAGTCCGGCCTACAAGTGAGGTCGTGCGTTAACCGCCAGAAGATTTCCTGTACTCACAAGAAAAACAAGCAAGTGCAGTATCAGTACATAACCACCATGTACTGGTAGGATCATCAGCCAGTTCCAAATAAAACAATGTATAATCAGTACAACAAATCAAGTATAAGTACGGAAAACATGCAACAAGTCAATAGGCTCCTCTAGACTACAAGTCTCTACCTAGCTTGTTCCCGCATGAAATCCACCTTTTATAACTCTAAACAACAATCACAGAATCAATAAATCATCCTTTTTGTCTAGCCCGGACCCACCCTGGGATCCTTTCTAAACAACACCTAAGTGTTAAATAGACAACCCGGCCTAACCTAAGACTAACTCAATAGATATAACAGGATTCCCGGTCACTCAAGGACTACCAACGAATATCATAATTCAATAAAACAGCTTGGTCCACTCGTGGAACTAATAACATTCAATGCAATGCAATAATATCAATGCAATGATGCAGTAAAATAAACCTGTACCAGGCGTGGTACCCAAGCCAATCGTTAGTATTCCGTACCAGGCATGGTACCCGAGCCAACCATTTGTTATACCTGTACCAGGTGTGGTACCCATGCCAACTGTTAGTATACCCGTACCAGGTGTGGTACCCAAGACAACCGAATGTCAATAATCCACAGTCAAATAAAGAACAAACAACTTGTAAACCAACAAGCAACACATCTTTCAATTCACAGATTGTAAAACCGGACCCTTGACATTCCACACAATTTCTCTAAGCCATGCAATTCATACAAACACTTAGATAAGAGTAAAAAATATACAACATTCACAAGAATCGTAAGCGATCACCTACCTCGAAAATATCCAAGCTCTACTCAACCCGAGCTTTCCCATGTTTCAAATTCCTTTCTCGTTCTTGGTATAAAACAATATACAAGTGCTCAAATTAACAAACAAGGCCTGCACATTACCCGGATTACACCAAATCCCAGACCCTCAGGCCACCCATGATCATCCTACCCTTTTTCCCGGGCTTCCCGTCATTAATTTCCCTAGTTTTATCATTTTCATGGATAAAAATAGAGAATTTAACAACATACGATCATAATACCTTACTTTTAACAATACCCAAGAACTTTTATACCTAGAATCCCCCTTCTTCCCCGGATTCTACCATCCCTAAGTTTTTCCAACCTTTCCCCAAGTTCCCTCCTAGCAATTTTACCGCGTAGAAAAAGTAGTACGAAGTTTGGGGAGTAGAATCCTTACCTTTAGGATGAAAAATAGTGGAAAACTGGTAGAAATTGCCCAAAATCTCCCCCTTCTTCTCCCAAAATGTTTCAAGAAAAACTAAACTATTTTGGGGAAGTTTCTACATTAAATCCCATCATGCTCCGCAATAGAGGTCCACTCCGCTATAGTGGTACCACCATAGCGGAGTCATCCTCTATGGCGGAGGCTGATCGACGTTGACTTACGCTGTAGCGGTAATTTCTTCGCTACAACGGAGGTTGCTAAGGCGGAGTGTCAACCGCTATGGTAGTTGACACGGAATAGAAAGTCATAAAACCTATAAAACTAGTCCATTTTACAACACACTTATTTTCCTGACATCCAAGAATAATCCCTTCATGTCAACCTCGATTCCGGGAGTTCTACTGACCCGAATTCAATTTTGAAAAGTCCCCAGGACTCCTTTATGTGTTAGCTACGAGAAAACCTAGCTCACCACAAGATATCTAACCCAATCCTTACCCGGATTACCCTAGACTCCACCTCGCTCCAAATCTAGACGAGGCTAGCCTAGCCCAGAATTTCAAACTCCCAAACTCGGAGTTTTCTAACTCTAAAACTTGGCACAATTGGACTACCCATAATGATGGATCTGGTAGTTACAATAGATACTAATTTACCCATCGTTCATCCCCGAATGATCAAACTCGCATTTACAGAAATAAAAGAAAGAAAGTGTAGTACCTGAATCCTCAAACAAATGAGGGTACTTGTCCCGCATGTCCTTCTCGGTTTCCCAAGTGGCTTCCTCAACCAGATGATGCTTCCACTAAACATTTACCATATCAATCACCTTTGTCCTTAAACTCTGGATATCTCGAGCATGAATCAAGACTGGTTCCTCTTCATAACAAAGATCCTTATCAAAAAATACCTCATCCCACCTAATGATATAGTCCCCATCCCTATGGTATCGCTTAAGCATGGATACATAGAATACCGGATGCACACCCGACAAACTGGGCGACAGTGCTAACTTGTAAGTCACTGACCCCATAATCTCAAGAACCTCAAATGGACCGATGAACTAAGGGCTAAGCTTGCCCTTCTTACCAAACCGCATAACTCCCTTCATTGGTGACACTTTTAACAATACATGTTCACCAACCTGAAATTCCATATCTCGGACCTTGCGATCTGTATACTCCTTCTGCCTACTTTGGGCAGCCAGCAATTTGGCCTGAATGCCCCTTACCTCTTCCTATGCTTTCTTTACCAGTTCTATTCCCAAAGGCTTTACATCGCCTTCCTCAAACCACCCAACCGATGATCTGCAGCTCCTCCCATACAACGCCTCGAATGGTGCCATGTCAATATGGGAGTGATAGCTATTGTTGTATGAGAACTCGCAGAATGGTAGAAACTGGTCCCAATGACCCTCGAAGTCCATCACACATACTCTCAGCATGTCCTCCAATACCTGGATCATCCTCTCTGACTGACCATCAGTCTGAGGATGGAAGGCTGTGCTAAAAGTGAGTTGTGTACCCAACGCTTCATGTAGCTTGCCCCAAAATTTAGAGGTGTTTTGCATACCCTTGTCTAAAATCATAGACAGTGGCACCCCATGAAATCTCATAATCTCCTTCACGTAGATCTTAGCCAATTGCTGGGAATTTTAATCTACCCTGACCCGAATAAAATGAGCAGACTTGGTCAGCCTATCAACAATTACCCAAATTGAGTCATGTTTCCCCAATGTCTTGGGAAGTCCTACCAGGAAGTCCATGGCTATCCTTTCCCACTTCCACTCTAGAATTGTCATTCTCTGGAGTAGTCCTGTAGGTATCTGATGCTCATACTTTATCTTCTTGCAGTTCTGACATTTGGACACAAAGTCAACTATGACCCTTTTCATTCTGAACCACCCGAATGAATTGAGTACCACGAACCATGGGCTTCCGCTAAGATTTTATGAATTATATCATCAACCCGAGGAACACAAATCCTCTCTCAAAAATTTAGTACCCCACCAGAGTCTAACGTGACGTCCCTGGATTCCCCGGATATTACCTTACCTCAAAGCTTACTCAGTTTCGGATCATGAAACTGGTTGGCCTTTATTTTCTCTATGAAGGTAGATTTGACCTCAATGCTGGCCAATAACACACCCTATTTTGAAACACCCAAGTGGATGAACTTGTCCTCCAAAGCCTGAATTTCCCTTGCTAGTGGTCGTTTGGACACCCCCAAACAAGCCAAACTACCCATGCTAACTATTTTTTGGCTCAATGTGTCTGCCACCACATTAGCCTTACCCAGATGATACTGAATAGTCACATCATAGTCCTTCAATAACTCCATCCATCTTCTCTACCTCAAATTCAAATCCTTCTGAGTGAAGACATGATGCAGACTGCGATGATCAGTGAACACTTCACACTTGACACCATAGAGATAGTGTCTCCAAATCTTGAGTGCAAAGACCACAACTGCCAATTCTAAGTCATGAGTAGGATAGTTTCTCTCATGCACGTTCAAATGCCTAGATGCCTAGGCTATCACATTCCTATCATGCATCATCACAGCACCAAAACCATAATGTGAAGCATCACAGTAAACAATAAAGTCTTTACCTTTAACCGGCAAGGACAATACAGGAGCCATGGTCAGAAGTGTCTTGATCTCTTGGAAACTCTCCTCGCACTTGTCGAACCACACGAAAGGTACATCTTTCTATATCAGCCTGGTCAGGTGAGTAGCAATAGATGCAAAATCCTTAACAAACCTCCGGTAGTACCCTGTGAGCCCAACAAAACTCCTCACCTTGGTCACAGAGCTAGGCTAGGCACAACTCTTGACTGCCTTAATATTCTGGGGATCCACTATCACCCCCTGTTCTAACACTACATGCCCCATGAACGCAACTGAAGTCAACCAAAACTCACACTTAGTGAACTTCGCATAAAGCTTCTAGCGTCTCAAGATGTCCAACACAATACAAAGATGATTAGTATGCTCCTCCCTACTCTTGGAGTAGATCAAAATATCATCGATAAACATAATTATGAACGAATCCAAATACGACTTAAATACACCATTCATCAAACTCATGAATGTTGCCGGCGCATTGGTCAAACCAAACGACATTACTAGGAACTCATAATGCCTATACCGAGTCAGAAAAGCAGTCTTAGGAATGTCCTCAGGCCTAATCCTCAACTGATGGTACCCCTACCTCAAGTCAATTTTTGAAAACACCGATGCGCCCTGAAGTTGGTCAAACAAATCATCAATGCAGGGTAGAGGGTATTTATTCCGGATAGTCACGTTGTTCAACTGCCTATAATCTATGCACATTCGCATACTACCATCCTTTTTCTTTACGAACAAAATAGAAGCACCCCAAGGCGACGCACTGGGATGGATAAATCCCTTATCTAGGAGTTTTTGTAGCTGAGTCTTAAGTTCCCTTAACTCTGCCGGAGCCATACAATAAAGAGGAATAGAAATGGGATGAGTGCCTGGCTCCAGATCAATACAAAAGTTGATATCCCTGTCTGGAGGCATACCAGGAAAATCCGCTAGAAACACCTCTAGAAACTCAAAAACCACCAAAACTGACTCAACAGATGCTCCACACTATCTTTCCAGAGATGAGCCAAGAAGGCTAGACACCCTCTCCCCACTAGCTTCTTAGCTCGAACGAACGATATGACCTTAACTGGCTTAAGCCTGTACACACCTTCCTACTCTAGTCTATCCTTACCCAGAATCTCTAGAGCCACAATCTTGGTATTACAATTCAACACAGCATGATAAGGGGACAACCAGGTCATGCCCAAGATAATATAAAAATCAGCCATATCTAGAATTACCAAGTCTACCCAAGTAGGCAACCCCACAAACACAACAGAACAGTCTCGATTAACATGAGTCACAATCACAGACTCTCCAACCAGGGTAGAAACATGGATCGGGGAATCAAGGATATCACAAATCAATTCCAGACCCAATGCAAAACTCACAGATACATAAAAATATGTAGAACCTAGGTCAAATAATACTGAAGCCATTTTATCGCAGACAAGAATGGTACTTGTTATCACCGCATTTGATGCTTCTGCCTCAGTTCTCCCTGGAAATGCATAGCAATAAGACCGATCTTCAATCCAGGCAACTTCCCAAGCTAGCTGCACTACACCCCTGCCCGTGCCGTCATTTCCTCTGTTGCCCCGACCTTTCTGGAAAGTTTCCTCGCCCACCCTATGGATGACCTCTAACATTACCGCCTCTACCTGCTGGGACCACCATCCTAGACTGTTGCTGACCCTGATTACCTGTCTGTCTGAGTGGGCACTCCCTGTTAAAGTGGCCCAAATCACCACAATGGAAGCAACCCATTCAAGTGTAGGCCTGCTAGCTGATGTATAACATCCTCCCCGGACTCTAGGGGTTGAAGACTGATTATTAGCTCCATGACGACCACCTGTAGTAGCTGGCAGAGCTGACTGAATAGGACGGGCTGAGTATACCTGCTAATTATGACCCCTGGAATATAAACCACCATAATTTCCCTCATTTCGGGGCTTCTTAGCTAAGCTTTATCCTGCCCCGCCTACCTGAATCCCTCAAGTTTCTTCACATAATCCACCATATCATTAAAGCCCTTCCTTGAAGATGTCATATGCACTGACAGTACATGTAGCTCAGTATTCAAACCTTTCACAAACAACCGGACTCGTTCCTCCTCAGAACCCAATATCTGTGTGGTAAAACGAGATAAGGCGTGGAACTTAGCCTCATAAGCAGAGACTGATATGCTACCCTACTCTAGGTTCAAAAACTCATCCTTCTTTTGGTCTCTCAAAGTATGGGGTACATACTTCTCTAAAAATAAAGCGTGGAACTGTTCCCAAGTCAGTGGGAGTAGAACAGAAGACCGACACTCCACATGCGACCTCAACCACTACTTAGCATCACCCTACAGCTGAAAGGTGACAAACTCAACCCCATGCTAATGTACCAACTTGTGCAACCTCTCATAGAAATCCAAGATGAACTCATAAGCATCCTCCCTATCAGTACCCTGAAATATAGGAGGTTTCAGCTTGAGAAACTTGGTCAGCATCTCATGCTCATTCCCTGTCATCACTAGGCCTAGCATTGTCCTGAAGAAGTCATTCATGCCTGAAGCTGCATCTATCCTAGGCATTGTAGTAACTGTTGGCTGAGTATCCAAGGCCTGGTTTGCAAAAGCCGCGGGTATGGCTCCAGTACCAATCAACTGACTCAAAATATTCCAAGCCTGCTGAAAAGCTTCTGGTGTCATAGTAGGGAGGCCTGCACCCCAATGGTCCCGCCTCCTCCTATGCCTCACCATCTTCAGCCACAACTTCTACATCTTCAGCAACATGTTCATGAGGTAGGGGAGGGGTCACTTCACGCTCTCCAGTAGCCGCTCGAGCTACACCCTTGGCGGGTGCTGCTCTACCTCGTCATCTGCCCCTTCCCCTTCCTCTACTAGGGACAGCCAGGCCTGCTGCTGGGACCGCTCCTCTAGCTCCGTTGTTCCTCGTGTTAACCATATGCGAATAGAACATTGAATGAGATAAGATACCAATTTGTATCACCAGATACCAATTGGAATCAAGTTATAGCACAAAGGAAAGAAGGAAGAGATAGTTTTCCTAAAGCCCCATAGCCTCTCAAAAAAAAGTATGGACGTCTCTGCACCATTCCGCAAGACTCTACTAGACCTGTTTGGTACGACGAGATCAATGAACCTAGGGCTCTAATACCATCTTTGTCATGACCCCGACGATCGTGAGTGGAACCCACCCAACCCCCGAATTAGCGAACCAATAGAGTTCAACCCTTAGCCTAGACTAACAGCCTAAAACCAGCAAACTAAAAATAAACTAGCAATTCAAATAATGCAAAAGGCCTTTCATTGAAATAAAACTTGCAAAAATTCCTCTAGAATCTGAAAGTCATCGTACCAAACACTACCAAAGCTAGAGTATGGGGATGCAACCCCAAAACATAAAACAATTAAGAGATAGTCTAAGCCCGAAACAATTGGGCTACAACTCAAAGATAAACACCAAGGCGGCTTGGTCGAACAACTCACCCTTGATATCTGGAACAGTCCAGCCTACAAGTGAGGTCGTGCGTCAATCACCGAAAGATTTCTTGTACTCACAAGAAAAACAAGCAAGTGCAGTATCAGTACACAACCACCATGTACTAGTAGGATCATCAGCCAGTTCCAAATAAAACAGTGTATAATCAGTACAACAAATCAAGTATAAGTATGAAAAACATGTAACAAGTCAATAGGCTCCCCTAGACTACAAGTCTCTACATAGCTTGTTCCCGCATGAAATCTACCTTTTATAAATCTAAACAACAATCACAGAATCAATAAATCATCTTTTTTTCTAGCCCGGACCCACCCTGGGATCCCTTCTAAACAACACCTAAGTGTTAAACAGACAACCCGGCCTAATCCAAGACCAACTCAACAGATATAACAGGATTTCCGGTCACTCAAGGACCACCAACGAATATCACAATTCAATAAAATAGCACGGTCCACTCATGGAACCAATAACAGTCAATGCAATGCAACAATATCAATGCCATGATGCAGTAAAATAAACCCGTATCAGGCGTGGTACCCAAGCCAACCGTTAGTATTCCGTACCAGCTGTGGTACCCGAGCCAACCATTTGTTATACCCGTACCAGGTATGGTACCTGTGCTAACCATTAGTATACCCGTACCAGGCGTGGTACCCGAGCCAACCGAATGTCAATAACCCACAGTCAAATAATGAACAAACAACTTGTAAACCAACAAACAACACACCATTCAATTCACAGATTGTAAAACATGACCCTTAGACATTCCACACAATTCCTCTAAGCCATGCAATTCATACAAACACTTGGATAAGAGTAAAAAATATACAACATTCACAGAAATCGTAAGCCATCACCTACCTCAAAATGATCCAAGCTCTACTCAACCCGAGCTTTCTCGTGTTCCAGATTCCTTTCTCGTTATTGGTCTAAAACAATATACAAGTGCTCAAATTAACCAACAAGGATTGCACATTACCCGGATTACACCAAATCCTAGACCACCAGGCCACTCATGATCATCCTACCCTTTTTCCCAGGCTTTCCGCCATAAATTTCCCTAGTTCTATTATTTTCATGGATAAAAATAGAGAATTTAACAACATATGATCATAATACCTTAGTTTTAACAATACCCAAGAACTTTCATGCCTAGAATACCTCTTCTTCCCTGGATTCTACCATCCCTAGGTTATTCCAACATTTTCCCAAGTTTCCTCCTAGCAATTCTACCGCGTAGGAAAAGTAGTACGAAGTTTGGAGAGTAGAATCCTTACCTTTAGGATGAAAAATAGTGGAAAACTGGTAGAAATTGCCCAAAATCGCCCCTTCTTCTCCGAAAACATTTCAAGAAAAACTAAATTGTTTTGGGGAAGTTTCTGCATTAAATCCCATCACGCTTCGCTATAGAGGTCTGCTCCGCTATAACGGTACCATCGTAGCGGAGTTGTCTGCTATGGCAGAGGCTAACCGATGTTGACTTCTGCTGTAGCGGTAATTTCTTTGCTACAGTGGAGGTTGCTATGGCAGATCGGTTGACACTCGACAAAAACTCCTAAAACCTCCAAAACTAGTCCATTTTATAATACACTTATTTTCCTGACGTCCCGGAACAATCCCTTCACGTCAACATCGATTCCAGGAGTTCTACTTACTTGAATTTGATTTCAAAAAGTGCCACAGACTCCTTTTTGTGTTAGCTATGAGAAAAACTAGCTTACCACAAGATATCCAACTCAATCCTTACCTGGATTGCCCTAGACTCCACCTCACTCCAAATTCGTCCTAGGCTAGCCTAGCCCAAAATTTCAAACTCCCAAACCCGGAGTTTTCTAACTCTAAAACTTGGCATGATTGGACTACCCATAATGATGGACCCGGTCACTATAGAGACTCTCCACCATTCCATCCTGGTTAATAAATAACACTAGGGCTTCTCCAATCACACTCAACACTAGGACTTCTCAAGTCACACTTAATACTAAGACTTCCCAAGTCACACTTAACGCTAGGACTTCCCAAGTCACATTTAACACTAGGACTCCCCAAGTCACACCATCTCAACAATCTTACAACTAAGTCTAGGCTCGGACTACCATCCCTAGTTCATGTCTACCACTCTGACACTACAACCAGAAGTATGTCCAACTATACAATAAATAGACCACATATATTTATGTTACCATTTACAAGTAATCAGTCCGTCCAAGCATCCCTAAGACGACACCTACAGTGTTCAACATGAAATCCTTGTCTACACAAGGACCAGCCACACATTTAAGTACAACCACTTGGCCACTAATCGGCCAATATGAAACAATTCATATTTCAAGAAGCAGCCCGGTCCTCTCATAGAACCATCAACAGAATGCAATCAACAAGTATAACTAACCCATAATAGGTATGGTACCTGAGCCAATCATTATAGATCCTGTACCAGGCGTGGTACCTGAGCTAACTAATATATGTATCCCATACCAGGCATGGTACCCGATCCAGCTAATGTATGAATCTCATACCAAGCATGGTACCCGAGCTAGTTGAATGTCACACACAATCCAACAATCAATAATAATGAACACAACCACACTTGTAAACCAACAAGTAACAAAGACAAGTTTATTTCATATGATTGACAATCATATATTTAGACATTCATAATTCCATTCCCTAAACCATGCAATGAAGATACAATACTAAGCAAAAGGTACAATGTACACATATAACAAATGGGAAATCTAGGGAAATCATCCCCTGACCTTAAGGATTTCAACCCTTTTGTTCATCCCATTTCCCTTAAGTAACACAATTGTAACGATCGGGTTCTTTATTACGGGTAAACATTTTGTGCCAATTTTTGGGTTAGAAAACTTTCGAATTTGGGAGTTGAAAATTTTGGGCTAGGCTAGTCTCGGCCGGTTTAGGAGCAAGGTATGGTCTAGGGTAGTCCGGGTAAGGATTGAGAATGGATTATTGACTTGAACTAGTTTTCCATTTAGCTAAGACATAAAGGATTTTGGGGGACTTTTCAGAATTGGATATTGATAAGTAGAACTCCCGGTATTAAGGTTGACGCCAAGGGGTTATTCCAGGACATCAAAAAAATAAGTGTGTTGTAAAATGGACTAATTTTGGGGACTTTACGATGTTCTATTTTTTGTCAACTGCCACGGTGGTTGACACTCTTCCATAGCAACCTCCATTGTAGCAGAGAAAATACCGCTACAACTGAAGTCAACGATGGTCAGCCTCAGCCATAGCGGACAACTCTGCTATGGCAGTACCACAATAGCAGGCTCGATGGGATTTAATGCAGAAATATTCCCCAAAACATTCAGTTTTCACAAACACATTTGGGAGAAGGGTTAGGGCAATTCTAGGCGATTTTCCTATGTTTTGCATTGTTTTTCTTTCCTAAAGTAAGGTTTCTACTCCCCAAGTTCTTTACTACTTCCCCTACGCTATATAATTGCTAGGGGTAGACTTGGGGAAAGATTGGGAATGACTTAGGGATGGTAGAATCCGGGGAAAGAGAGGGATTCTAGGTGTGGAATTCCTTGGGTATGGTTAAAAGTACTGTATTATGATCATGTGACTTTAATTCTCTAATTATATCCATGAAAAAAGGTAGAACTAGGAGAATTAATGGTGAAAAAGCCCGTAAAAAGGGTGGGATGATCATAGTTGGCCTGGGGTTTGGGATTTGGTGTAATTCGGGTAATGTATAGGCCATGTTTATTAATTTAGTACTTGTATATTGTTTTAGACCAAGAACAAGCAAGAATTTCAGAGAATGAAAAAGCTCGGGTTGACTAGAGATTTGGATCATAGGTGATGGTTATTGGTTCTTGTGTACTTTGTATTTTGTGTACTCTTATCTAAGTAATTGTATGATATTTGCATTGCTCGAGGAATGATTTAATAATGTCTAATAGACCTATTTAATAGTCTGGTGAATTGAATAGTGTATTTTGCTTGATTGGCTTACAAGTTGATTATTCACTGTTTGAGACTGTTGATTGGTTGACATTCACTTGGCTCGGGTACCACGCCTGGTACGGGTATACTAACAGTTGGCTCAGGTACCACGCCTAGTATGGGATATACTAATGGTTGGCTTGGGTACCACGCCTGGTACTAGAAATACTAACTGGTTGGCTTGGGTACCACGCCTGGTATAGGTTTACTTTATTGCATTGTGCATTGAATTATGGGTCCCCTGAGTGGACCGGGTTGTGTTATTGAAATGTGATAATTTTTTAGGGTCCTTGAGAGGCTGGGTTATTGTTATATCTGATTTTGAGTTGGTCTTGGTGTAGACCGGGTTGTATGTTTAACACTTAGGTGTTGTTTAGAGGGGATCCCAGGGTGGGTCTAGGCTATATCAAGAGGGTTGTTTAATTGTTATACTTGATTGTTGATCATGGTGATAAAAGTGGATTACATGTGGGGACAAGCTAGGTGGAGACTTGTAGTCTAGGGATGCCTGTTGACTTGTTACATGTGTTCCTATACTCTTACTAGATTTGTTGTATTGCTCATACACTGTTTATTTGGAACTGGTTGATGATCCTACCAGTACACGGTGGTTGTGTACTGATACTACACTTGTTTTTCTTTTGTCAGTACAGGCGATCTTCCAGCGGTTGACACACGACCTCACTTATATTCCCAGCGCTTTCAGACATCAAGGGTGAGCTGCTTTGGTCGAGCTACCTTGATTTCTATCTTTTTTTGAAGTGTAGCCCACTTGTTTTGGGATTAGACTATTTCTTTTGTTGCGCTTGCATCCCCATATTCTAGTTTTGGTAGTGTTTTGGTATGTTGACTTTCAAATCTAGGGGGGATTTTCCACAGGGTTATTATAATAGAATCATTTTGTAACAACCCAGAACATCCAAGCCCAGACTTAGCATAGAAAACCAGAGGAATTAAAAAGTTTTTCAACTGTCAGCAGGACCATGAGTTACTTCTATGAGCCATGGAACAGTCCACGAGTCGTGGAATGGACTCGTGGAAAAAAGATCAGAGGACTACTCCTCTAAATTCCATTCCATGACTCATGTCTACGGACCATAGAAGTTTCCACGGACCATAGAATTTATTCGTGGAACCCCAAAAACAAATGACCTTCAGGAACCACGATTGGGTTTCATGACCCATGGTAGTTTCCACGAGTCGTGAACCCAACTTGTGGAACAAGTTCCAGTAGCCTATACTTAAGTTCTCAGGAACCACGATTGAGTTCCACGACCCGTGGAAGTTTCAACGAGTTGTGAACCCAACTCGTGGAACCAATCTTTAGAGACCAAGGAATCTCAGTACAGGAACCACGAGTGGGTTTCGACGACCTGTGGAAGTTTCCACGAGTCATGAACCCAACTCGTAGGGTTCATTCTAGTTGCCTAGTTTTCAGGACCAGGAAACCACAATAGGGTTCCACGAGCCGTAGAACCAAGTCGTGATCCCTGAGTCACGAATTTCAGCAGTCTTTCTTATTAATTTTTTAGGGGTATTTTAGACCTTTCCTTTCTAATTTTACTCCAACTATAAATAGACTTAGGCTTATTTTATTAAGTCTATTTCCCCAAAATAAAGTAAGAACTTTCAAAAGGCGATTCAAGTCAGACAGAGCTTCTTCTCCAAAGTTCCAGGCCTAGGGTTCTTTCTTCCAAGCTTCAACTTCAGAATTCTTGCAGGGATTTCTTCGTAGATTTCTTCACCAGGTATATGGGATTTCACTAGTGGGTTCCTTTCACCTATTAGATCCCTAGAATTCAGTCATCCCTTTCAGTTCCTCCATAAATACTCAGTCCTAGGGTTTGAAAACCTTAGAGATTTCTTGTTATTCAGATACTACAACGTATATGATGCTTAGTCTATGATTCTTGGGAAATTAGTATAGTCTCATGTATAAAACTCAAAAACCCTAACTTGTGATAATTTCTAGTACTTCAGGAATATTGCTTGCTAGACAAAACAGTCAGATAATCACGTTTCAAAATTTGAATGTCATATCCTTCAGTATGTTTATATGCATTCTCATATTATATCAGTGTTTTGAACTATCCAGTGTTATAGTTGCGTGTTAACTTATATTCAGTTGGGAGTAAACTTAGCATCGAGCGAACTAAGGGATGAAGGCTCACCCGTCAGCTTTAGGCTGAGACCTTTAGTAGCAATCCCTAACTTCCAGAACTACGGCGCCACTGTAAGTTCCAGAACTACGGGGTCACCCATCAGATTAGGCTTGACACCCTTGTACCTTGTGTACATCAGTAGTGGATCCACGTCAGACTTTTTCGTACCCTTGGCAAGGTATGAACACCCTTAGTGTGGTTTCCAGTCAACACTATAATTTTTTATATTTCATGTATTCATATTTTTGGGTTCTTCCCTCTTTCATATATTAAAACTGTTTTAGCTTCTGCATATTGTATGTCTTAACCTGAGATTTTATAGATGAGCCATGCCATGGGTTAGCTTGGGGTCACTTGTGACACTAAGTACCGTGTTGCGTCTAGGGGATAACCTCGGGGCATGAAAAACTTGGTATCAGAGCATCAGGTTTAAGTGTCCTAGGGTGTCTGAAAGCCGCGTCAAGTACAGCCCTCTTCATGGGTGTGAAGCGCGCCACACTTATGGGGGAGAAGCTATGAGGCGTCATTAGGAATAACTTCCCTTTTTTCTTTTCCAGTTCATACTATAGAGTATAATCTCTCTTTAATTCTCCTCTATCCTAACTCCTACTCTTCGCATTTCAGAAAAAATTCCTCCCAGAAGAGCTAACGCTAGGAATCAGCCAGCACCAGCAGCTCCAGCAAACCTATTGAACGAGCAGGTTACACATGCCGAATTCAGGGTTGCTTTTCAAGTACTTGCTCAGGCCACGACTGCCCAGGTCAATCAACAGGCTACATCTCCAGCTCTGCCTTAGGTCAATACGGTTGCAGCCAGAATCTGGGACTTTACTCGGATGAACCCTCCTGAGTTTCATGGGTCCAAGTCAGAAGAGGATCCCCATGATTTCTTAGATGATATTCAGAAGGTGACAGACATTATGGGTGTCACTCCAGTAGAGAGTGCAGACTTGGCTGCCTACCAACTGAAAGGGGTGGCTTATACTTGGTACCAGCAGTGGAAGGAATCTCGTTGTGCCAATGCAGGACCAGTGGCTTGGGATCTTTTCAAGACTTCTGTTTTGGACTAGTTCTTCCAACTAGAGCTCAGGGAAGCCAAGTTTCAAGAGTTCATCAATCTGAAGCAGGATGACATAAGTGTAAAGGACTATTCTTTGAAGTTCACTTAGCTATCTAAGTATGCCCCAACAATAGTAGCTGACTCTAGAGCTCATATGAGCAAGTTCGTGTCTGGTGTGTCTGATGATATGGTCAAGGAATGCAAGACTGCAATGCTCATTAAGGAAATCGATTTCTTTAGGCTGGTTACTTATGCATAATAGATTGAGAAAGAGAAAATTGAGGAAAGGAGAGGTGACACTAAGAGGGCTAGGACAGGTGATTACAGCCATTTTCAGCAGAGGTCAGAGGGTGGAAATCTCTCTCAATATTGCCAGAAAAGTTCAGCACCAGCTCCATCTTCTGCTAGTGCCCCAGTGCCTAAGTTTAAGAAGGATCATCGGGATAGAGCATCAGGCTCTAAGTCCCAAGGTATGGTTACTAGTGGATGCACTAATACAGTGTGTAAGAAGTGTGGTAGGAACCACCAGGGTGAGTGCATGGCAGGTAGTCAAAATTGTGTTGGATGTGGTAAGCCAGGCCATAATATGAGAGAGTGCCCCAAAAATTCTCAGATGGGCAGGGACACTCGTTCGCAAATCAAGCCAACTCTATAGCAGCCCCAGCAGGTCACCCTACTCATCAGGGTGCCTCATTTGGTACAGGTGGTGGTCAGTGCCAGAACAAATTATATGCACTTCAGGCTCGTCAGGATCAGGAGGATTCTCCTGATGTGGTCACGGGTACGTTGCGAGTCTTTAATACTGATGTTTATGCATTGTTAGATCCAGGGGCTACACTTGCCTTCATCACTCCTTATGTAGAAGTAAACTTTATTATTAGAGCAGAAACTCTCCTAGAACCCTTCTCAGTCTCTACTCCAGTTGGTAACCCAGTTATAGCTAGACGGGTATACAAAAATTTCCCAGTCACAGTTTCCCAGAAAGTTACCTCAGCAGATTTTATAGAGTTAGAAATGGTAGACTTTAATATCATTCTAGGCATGGATTGGTTACATTCTTGTTATGCCTCAGTCGATTGTAGAACTAGTATTGTTCGGTTTCAGTTTCCTAATGAGCCAGCACTAGAGTGGAAGGGTAGTAACTCAGTGACTGTAGGTCGTTTCATCTCCTATCTTAAGGCCAGAAAAATGATTTCTAAGGGGTATATCTGTCACCTTGTTCGGGTTAAGGATTCAAACTCCAAGACTCCAACTCTTAAGTCAGTCCCAGTGGTGAATGAGTTCCCAGAAGTGTTCCCAAAAGATCTTGTTGAAGTTCCTCCCGGAAGGGAAATCATCTTTGGGATTGATATCCTTCTAAATACCCAGCCTATTTTGATCCCTCCTTACAGGATGGCTCCAGCTGAGTTTAAGGAGTTGAAAGAACAGCTGAAAGACCTACTAGATAAGGGATTCATCAGACCCAGCATCTCTCCATGGGGTGCTCCAGTATTGTTCGTGAGTAAGAAAGATGGTTCTCTCAGGATGTTCATTGACTACTATCAGTTGAACAAAGTCACAATCAAGAATAAATATCCCATCCCCAGGATTGATGACTTGTTCGACCATCTTCTAGGCGCTAGTTTTTTTTCCAAGATAGAACTCAGATCCGGCTATCACCAGCTCAGAGTCAGAGATAGTGACATCCCAAAAATAGCCTTCCGGACTCGGTATGGTCACTATGAATTTGTAGTTATGTCTTTTGGACTAACCAATGCTCCTGCAGCTTTCATAGACTTAATGAATAGGGTGTTCAAACAGTATTTGGACTTGTTCATCATTGTCTTCATTGATGATATCCTTGTTTATTCTCGAAATAAGGAGGAGCATGTGAATCATTTGAGGGTTATTCTGCAGACTCTTAAGGACCGTCAGTTATTCACCAAGTTTCGTAAGTGTGAGTTCTGGTTGAAATCAGTCGCCTTCCATGGTTATGTGGTGTCTAGTGATGGCATCCGAGTTGACTCCCAGAAGATTGAGGCAGTACAGGACTGGCTTAGACCCACCTCTTCGACAGACATCAGGATTTTCTTGGGTTTGGCTGGTTATTACAGGAGGTTTGTAGAAGGATTTTCATCCATAGTTGCCCCATTGACCAAGTTGACTTAGAAAAAGGTCAAGTTTCAGTGGCCAAATGAGTGTAAGAAGAGTTTCTTAGAGCTAAAGACCAGGTTGACTACGGCTCATGTTTTGACTCTGCCAGAGGGTTCAGATGGTTATGGGGTTTATTGTGATGCATCCAGAGTCAGCTTGGGTTGTGTTTTGATGCAACAGGGTAAGGTCATAGCTTATGCTTCCAGACAGCTAAAGGCCCATGAGAAGAACTACCCGACTCATGACCTTGAGCTTGCAGCGATTGTGGTTGCCCTAATGATTTGGAGACACTATCTGTCTGGTGTTCATTTTGATGTGTTCACAGATCACAAGAGCCTCTAGTATGTGTTCACCCACAAAGAGTTGAATCTTCATCAGAGGAGATGGCTTGAGTTCCTCACAGATTATAATATGAATGTGCTCTACCATCTGGGTAAGGCCAATGTAGTGGATGATACTCGTAGTAGATTGTCTATGGGTAGCGTATCGCATGTTAAGGAAGAGAATAGAGAGTTAGCCAGAGATGTTCATCGGCTTGCTCGCCTAGGAGTTTGCCTCATAGACACGTCAAACGGTGGTGTTATAGTTCAGGATGGGTCATAATCTTCATTGGTAGCGGAGAGTAAGGAGAAACAGGATAGTGATCCCATATTGCTTCAGCTGAAGGCTGCAGTTCATCAGCAAAAAGTTGAGGTGTTCTCCCAAGGGGGAAATAGTGTGCTTCGTTATCAGGGTCGCCTATGTGTTCCTAAGGTGGGTGAATTAAGGAAGCAGATCCTTACAGAAGCCCATAATTCCAGCTACTCCATTCATCCAGGTGCCACTAAGATGTACCGTGATCTATGAGAAGTCTATTAGTGGAACGACATAAAGAGGGACATCGCAGATTTTGTGGCTAAGTGTCCCAATTACCAGCAAGTTAAGGTAGAACATCAGAGACAAGGAAGTGTGACCACGAGATTATCATTCCTACTTGGAAGTGGGAAGTGGTCAACATGGATTTCAGTAGGGGTTTACCCCGTACTCGCAGGCAGCATGACTCCATTTGGGTGATAGTGGACAGAGTCACTAAGTCAGCTCACTTTTTGGAAGTAAAGACTACAGATTCAGCGAAAGACTATGCTAGACTCTACATCAGCGAGATAGTCAAGTTGCATAAAGTTCCTTTGTCTATCATCTCGGATAGAGGTCCCCAGTTTACCTCTCATTTCTAGAGATCATTTCAGAAAGGTCTTGGTACTCAGGTGAATCTTAGCACAACATTTCACCCACAGACAGATGGTCAGGCTAAGCATACCATGCAGACCCTAGAGCTTGTGTGATCGATTTCAAGGGTAGTTGGGACGATCACCTACCTCTCATAGAGTTTGCCTACAATAAGAACTTCCATTCCAGCATCCAGATGGCCCCATATAAGGCCATCTATGGGCGTAGATGTAGGTCACTTGTTGGTTGGTTTGAAGTAGGTAAAGCAGCTTTGATTGGACCAGATTTGGTACATGAGGCTATGGAGAAAGGTCATCTCATCAGAGATAGGCTAAAGACAGCTCAGAGTTGTCAGAAGTCCTATGCAGATGTTAGGAGGACAGACTTAGAGTTTGAAATCAATGATTGGGTTTTCCTGAAAGTATCGCCCATGAAGAAGGTGATGAGATTCGACAAGAAAGGGAAGCTCAGTCCAAGGTATGTAGGCCCTTACAGAATCCTAAAAAAGGTTGGTAATGTGGCTTATGAGTTAGAGTTGCCAGCAGAATTAGCAGTGGTTCATCCAGTCTTTCACATCTCTTTGCTGAAGAAGTGTGTGGGTGATTCAGTATCGATAATACCCTTAGAGAGTGTGGCTGTGAAGGATAGCCTCACCTATGAGGAGGTTCCAGTTGAGATTCTTGACCGTCAGGTTTGTAGGTTGAGAAATAAAGAAGTTGCTTCAGTGAATGTTTTATGGAGGAATCAGTCCGTAAAGGGAGCTACTTGGGAAGCAGAAGCAACCATGATGTCTAAGTACCCTAACCTCTTCCCTTCCGATGCAGTTCTAGCTTGAGGTAATAGTTCCTCTCAAGTCTTTCAGTTAAATCTTGTATGAATCCAGTCTTAGCACTTCGTTCCATCAGTTTTCCTTGCATTTCAGCATATTTGCATGTTCATGGAACTCAGTTCAATTAGATATCAGTTTCTAGTACTCAGTTGGTAGTTATTGCAGCTCTTTCCTTCCAAACTCAGTTTTCTTAGTCTTCATTCGAGGACGAATGATCCCAAGGGGGAGAAATTATAACAAACCAGAACATCCAAGCCCATACTTAGCACAGAAAACCATAGGAAATAAAAAGTTTTTCAACTGTTAGCAGGACCATGAGTCACTTCTACGAGTCGTGGAACAGTCCACGAGTCATGGACTGGACTCGTGGAACAAAGATCAGAGGACTGCTCCTCCGAAGTCCATTCCACGACTCATGTCTATGGACCGTAGAAGTTTCCACGAACCGTAGAACTTGTCCTTGGAACCCCAAAAACAAATGACCTTCAAGAAAAATGATTGGGTTCCACGACCCATGGTAGTTTCCACGAGTCGTGAACCCAACTCGTGGAACCAGTTCCAGTAGCCTATACTTAAGTCCTCAGGAACCACAATTGAGTTCCACGACCCGTGGAAGTTTCCATGAGTCGTGAACCCAACTCGTGGAACCAATCTTCAAAGACCAAGAAATCTTAGTATAGGAACCACGAGTGGGTTCCACGACCGTGGAAGTTTCCACGAGTTGTGAACCCAACTCGTAGGGTTCATTCGAGTATCCTAGTTTTCAGAACCAGGAAACCACAATAGGGTTCCACGAGCCGTAGAACCAAGTCGTGATCCCTAAGTCGCGAATATCAACAGTCTTTCTTATTAATTTATCAGGGGTATTTTAGACCTTTCTTTTCTAATTTTACTCCGACTATAAATATTCATTGGCTTATTTTATTAAGTCTATTTCCCCAAAACAAAGTAAGAACTTTCAAAAGGTGATTCAAGTCAGACAGAGCTTCTTCTCCAAAGTTTCTAGGCCTAGGGTTCTTTCTTCTAAGCTTCAACTCTAGAATTCTTGCAGGGATTTCTCCGTAGATTTCTTCACCAGGTATGTGAGATTTCACTAGTGGGTTCCTTTCACCTATTAGGTCCCTAGAATTCAGTCAGCCCTTTCAGTTCCTCCATAAATACTCAGTCCTAGGGTTTGAAAACCTTAGAGATTTCTTGCTATTCAGATACTACAACTTATATGATGCTTAGTCTATGATTCTTGGGAAATTAGTATAGTCTCATGTATAAAACTCAAAAACCCTAGCTTGTGATAATTTCCAGTACTTCATGAATATTGCTTGCTAGACAAATCAGTCAGATAATCACGTTTCAGAATTTGAATGTCATATCCTTCAGTATGTTTATGCGAATTCTCAGATTATATCAGTGTTTTGAGCTATCTAGTGTTATAGTTGCATGTTAGCTTATATTCAGTTAGGAGTAAACTTAGCACTGAGCGAACTAAGGGATGAAGGCTCACCCGTCAGCTTTAGGCTGAGACCTTTAGTAGCAATCCCTAACTTCCAGAACTACGTCGCCACTGTAGGTTCTAGAAGGATCACCCGTCAGATTAGGCTTGACACCCTTGTCCCTTGTGGACATCAGTAGTGTATCCACGTCAGACTTGTTTGTACCCTTGGCAAGGTATGAACACCCTTCCATCCAGGGTTACAGGTTGGCCCCATAGTTAGCTCAACTTGGGGTATGTCGGTTAGTAGTGTCTCCCATAGTCAGATTCAGGTGCATTGACCCTGTATCCAGTATTTATGTTTAGTATTCAGTTCAGCATGTTATTTCATGATTTATACTTGGTCATTGCATTCCGTTCAGCTTTCAGTTATGTTGAAGTATATCTATTTTCATGTTCAGTTCTATATTGTTCAGCTTTGTACATATCCTGCATGCTCAGTACATTCAAAGTACTGACGCATATTTTTGTGCTACATCATTTTATGATGTAGGTTCAAGCACTCAGCATACAAAATGCGCTTAGTTCAACCTCCGATCTATATTCAGCAGTTCAGTTGGTGAGTCCTTAATAGTTCGAGGATGATAGACATGCTTATATCTTCCACATTTATTTAAAGTTATAGATTTATTAGAGTTAGCTGGGGGCATGTCCCAGCAACTCCTCTTCAGTTAGAAGGCTTTCAGACATAGACTAGATTCAGCAGTCTTTAGTGTAGTTTCCAGTCAACACTATGTTTTTTATATTTCATATATTCATATTCTTGGGTTCTTCCCTCTTTCATATATTAAAACTATTTTAGCTTCCACACATTGTATGTCTTAACCTGAGATTGTATAGATGAGCCATGCCATGGGTCAGCTTGGGGTCACTTGTGACACTAAGAACCGTGTTGCGTCTAGGGGGTAACCTCGGAGCGTGACATATTTTATTGATATTGATTACTAGTTTAGATTTTGCACATTGGTTTTGAGCTGTTAGAATGGTTAAGTTTGAGGAAGTGATGGTTCTCTCACCCGGGGGTTGGGTGAGTGCCACTCACAGCGCTCTGGGTCATGAAAAAGATGGTATCAGAGCCCTAGGTTCATTGATCTCATCGTACCAAAATGGGTCTAGTAGAGTCTTGCAGAACGGTATGGAGATGTCTGTACTTGTCCTCGAGAGGCTATAGGACTTTAGAAAAAACTCTCTTATTTCTTCCTTCATGCTATAACTTAATTCCAATTGGTATCTGACTCATTCACTCTTCTGTCCACATATGGTTAGTACTAGGAGCAATGGAGCTAGAGCAACGGAGCTAGAGCAGCGGTCCCAGTAGCGGGCCTGGCTATCCATGGTAGAGGCTGGGGAAGGGGAAGAAGATGAGGTAGAGCTACACCCGCGAGGGGTGGAGCTCAAGCTGTTATAGGAGTGCGAGAAGAAACCCCTCCCCCACCTCAGGAACATGTTGTCAAAGAAGTGAAGGTTGTTGGTGAGGATGGTGAGGTGCAGGCGGAGGTAGCACCAGTTCGAGGTGCAGGCCTTCCCCCTTTGACGCCCGAGGCATTTCAGCAGGGTTGGAACTTCTTAAGTGGTTTGGTTGGTGCTGGAGCCACCCTCGCGGTGTTGCAAATCAGGCTCTGGGCACTCATCCAGCGGTCACTAAATCTCCTAGGATGGATGCAGCTTGAGGCACTGGTGATTTCTTCAGGCCAATGTTTGGTCCGGTAATGACAGGAAATGAACATGAGATGCTGACAAAATTTCTCAAGATGAAACCTCCTACATTTCAGGGTACTGATAGGGAAGATGCTTATGAGTTCATATTGAATTTCTATGAAAGTTTACACAGGTTGGGTATCATACGTTAGCATGGGATTGAGTTCGTCACATTTTAGCTACAGGGTGACGCTAAGAAATGGTAGAGGTCTCAGGTAGAATGCAGACCATCGACTTTGCCTGCCTTGACTTGGAAGGAGTTCCATGCTCTCTTCATAGATAAATATGTACCTCGTACTTTTTGAGATAGGAAGAAGGATGAGTTCTTTCATCTAGAACTGGGAAGCATGTCAGTCTCTGCTTATGAGGCTAAGTTTCATGCTTTGTCTCGTTATGCTACTCAGTTGTTGGGTTCAAAGGAGGAGAGGGTCCAATTGTTTATGAAGGGCCTGAACACTGAACTACAGGTACTATCTGTGCACATGACTTCTTCAGGCAAGGGCTTGAATGCAGTGACGGATTATGTTAAGAAATTAGAAGGGTTCAAGCAAGCAGGGCAGGCTAAGGCATTAGCCAAGAAGCCCTGGAATGAGGGAAATTATGGTGGTTCGTACTCCAGAGGCCATAATCAGCAGGTATACTAAGACCATCCTATTCAGTCAGCTCTACCAGCTGCTACGGGTTGTCGTCAGGGAGCTAATCAGCAGTTTCTATCTCCTAGAGGCCAGAAAGCTTCTTACACATCTGCCAGTAGGCCTACACTTGACCGTGGTTGCTTTCATTGTGGTGATCTGGGCCACTTTAAGAGGGAGTGCCCACTCTGGCAGATCCGTAATCAAGTTCAACAACAGTCTAGAGTTGTGGTCCTGGTAGGTAGAGGTGGTAATACTAGGGGTCATCCACAGGGTGGGCGAGGTAACTTTCAGGGAGGTCGGGGAGATAGGGGGAACGGCAGCGTTGGTAGGGGTGGGGCGTAGCCAGAAAATGAAGTAGCTCAGATTGATGATCGGTCTTAGTGTTACGCATTCCCAAGGAGGTCAGAGGCTAAGGCACCAGATGCGGTGATCACAGGTACAATTCTAGTCTGTGATAGGATAGTTTCTGTGCTTTTTGACCCAGGTTCTACTTATTCTTATGTTTCTGTAAAGTTTGCTTCAGGTCTGGACTTAATATGTGATAACCTTGATTCCATTATCCATGTTTCTACCCCAATTAGAGAGTCTGTAATTGTGACTCACGTGTATCGTGATTGCTCTCTTATGTTTGTGGGGTTGCACACTTGGGTAGATTTGGTAATTCTGGACATGGTTAACTTTGATGTCATTTTGGGCATGACTTGGCTATTCCCTTATCATGCTGTGTTGAATTGTAACACCAAGACTGTGGCTCTATAGATTTCAAGTAAGGATAGGCTAGAGTGTGAGGGTATTTACAAGCCAAACCCAGTCAAGATTATATCGTTTGTTTGGGCTAGGAAGCTAGTGGGGAGAGGGTGTTTAGCCTTTTTGGCTCATCTTTGGGATGATAGTATAGAATCCCCAGCTATTGAGTCAGTTTCGGTTGTTTCAGAGTTTCGAGATGTGTTTCCAGTGGATTTGCCTGGTAGGCCTCCAGACAGGGATATCCACTTTTGTATTGACCTGGAGCCAGGCACTCCCCCAATTTCCATTCCTCCATATAGAATGGCTCCGGCAGAGTTAAGGGAACTTAAGACTCAACTTTAGGAACTTCTAGATAAGGGATTTATCTGTCCCAGTGCTTTGCCTTGGGATGCTTCAGTATTGTTTGTAAAGCAGAAGGATGGTATTATCCGGATATGCATAGATTAAAGGTAGTTGAACAAGGTTACCATCCGGAATAAGTACCCTTTACCCCGTATTGATGATCTCTTTGACCAGTTACAGGGTGCGTTGGTGTTCTCAAAAATTGACTTGAGGTCAGGGTATCATCAGTTGAAAATTAGGCTCGAGGATATTCCTAAGACTGCTTTTCAGACTCGGTATGGGCATTATGAGTTTTTAGTGATATCGTTTGGGTTGACTAATGTGTCGGCGACATTCATGAGCTTAATGAATGGGGTATTTAAGTCATATTTGGATTCTTTCATCATTGTTTTTATTGACGATATTTTGATCAACTCCAAGAGTAGGGAGGAGCATGATGAATATCTTCGGGTTATGTTAGAGATATTGAGACATCAAAAGCTTTATGTGAATTTCTCCAAGTGTGAATTTTGGTTGACTTCAGTTGCGTTCTTGAGGCATGTAGTGTTAGAAAAGGGGTGATGGTAGATCCCCAGAAAATTGAGTCATTTAAGAGTTGAGTCCGGCCTAGCTCTGTGACTGAGGTGAGGAGTTTTATTGGGCTCGCAGGTTACTAACGGAGGTTTGTCAAGTATTTTGCATCCATTGCTACTCACTTTACAAGGCTAACTCAGAAAGAGGTACCGTTTGTGTTGTCCAACAAGTGTGAGGAGAGCTTCTAAAAGCTCAAGACACTTCTGACCATGGCTCATATTTTGTCCTTGCCGGTTGAAGGTAAAGACTTTATTGTTTACTGTGATGCTTTACATTCAGGTTTGGGTGCTGTGTTGATGTAGGATAGGAATGTGATAGCATACGCTTCTAGGCAGTTGAAGGTTCACAAGAGGAACTATCTGACTCACGATTTAGAGTTGGCAGCGGTGGTGTTTGCACTCAAGATTTGGAGACACATCTCTATGGTGTCAAGTGTGAAGTGTTAACTGATCATCGCAGTCTACAACATGTTTTCACTCAAAAGGACTTGAATTTGAGGTAGAGAAGGTGGATGGAGTTGTTGAAGGACTATGATGTGACTATTCAGTATCATCCAGGTAAGGCTAATGTGGTGGAAGACGCATTGAGCTAGAAGACAATTAGCATGGGCAGTTTGGCTTGTTTGGGGGTGTACAAACGACCACTAGCAAGGTAAATTCAGGCATTGGAGTCCAAGTTCATGCACTTGGGTATTTGAGAACAAGGTGGGGTATTGGACAGTGTTGAGGTTAAAGCCACTTTCATAGAGGATATAAAGGCCAAGCAGTTTCAGGATCCACAACTGAATAAGCTACAAGGTAAGGTAATATCTGAGGAGTCCAGGGATGCCACGTTGCATGTTGGCGGGGTACTAAATTTCAAGGGGAGGATATTTGTTCCTCGGACTGATGATAAAATATCGAATATTTTGGCAGAGGCTTATGGTTGACAGTACGCAATTCATCCGGGTATGACTAAAATTTACAGATATTTAAGACTGCTTTACTGGTGGCCCGGGATGAAGAGTAACATAGCTGATTTTGTGCCCAAGTGTCAGAATTTCTAGTAGGTAATGTATGAGCACTAGAGACATGCAAGACTACTTTAGAGAATGCCCATTCCAGAGTGGTAGTGGGAGAGAATAGCCATGGATTTCATGGTGGGTCTTTCCAAGACTTTGGGGAAATATGATTCAATTTGGGTCATTATTGACAGACTAACCAAGTCAGCTTATTTTATTACGGTCAGGGTAGACTACACTTCACAGCAATTGGGTAAGTGATGTGCCGCCATTCTACGGCACATTTGACTCCTTTAAACTAAGAATAACCGTAAGTTCTCAAGCAACCATCTCGTTTTTGATGTTTTATGTTATGTTTGCAGGAAAGAGAGACAAACATAGAAATGGAAGGAAATACGAGCAAAAAGACCCTCTGGATAAGAGTGACGGCCACCGTGACGGCCAGTCACCAAGGTGACGGTCCGTCAAGATGACCGTCAAGTGAGGCAGCACCACTGCCTAGTGGTGACGGCCACTGTGACGGCCAGTCACCAAGGTGACGGTCCGTCAAGATGGCCGTCAAGTGAGGCAGCACCACTGCCTAGTGGTGACGGCCACAGTGACGGCCAGTCACGCCTGTGACGGTCCGTCAGGGTGGGCCGTCAACGCGACGTGGATTCCGAACGTTTTATTTTTGGACTTAATTTCCTGCACTACTATAAATACCCTGTGTTAGGGTTATTTTATTATTCATTACCCAATAGTTCTAGGATATTTTTGAGCGAGTTTTTGAGAGGAAAACACGACACAATTCGTTGTTCTTCTTCTTCTTGATCGTTCTTGGGATTTTAGCTTCTTGTTCTTGGATAATTGAAGCTTGTGTTCATATATCGTAAGAATCTTTTTTCTTTATTATGAATATGATTTTCTTCTCTTTCCCTAATAGCATGAGCAACTAACTTCCCACAACTAGGGTTGTGGGAGCCATGGCAAAAGTAGCAATATAGATTCCGGATAGCGTAGGGTTCAATTTATATGTTGTCACGTTGTTAATCATTTATTATTAACGTTTTCTAGTGGTTGCAAACATTAGAACATGCCTAGGTTTAATTTGCTTGAGTAAAGAGATTAAAACCGGGAAATTTGATTAACAACGAGGATTCGAGACTACCAACTCTCGTCTTATAATTAATGCTGTAACTAAATTAATCTACTTGATGTTTAGGATTGAAATAAGAAAGCTCACCTTTTCAAGTTCGAGAGAATTGAAAAGGAAATTCATCTATTTGGTTGAGAAACGTTTAGATGATACCATTAATTCAATCACATCGTGATTTACATATAGAAAGAACCCGGTTAAGCTTTGAGTTGAAATTGTTACGACGCCATGGTGAACACTTCCCTAGTTCATTCTCATATCGATTATTACTCGTCGAAACTCGTACATTATTATTTGTTTTGATCAAATATTGTTCACACAAACTCCCCTTTTTACCGGAAACTATTGATTACTAGTCATCTAATTCACTAACGACTTAATTTGCACCTTATTCCCTGTGGGATCGACCCCAACCTTTGTTGGGTTCTATATTTGACGACAACCGCTTACGCTTCATAATTGGAGTTGTAATTTGGGCGTATCAAATTTTGGCGCCATTGCCGGGGAATACTATTGTTTATTAAGTCCGGTGTATTTATTTGACTCTTAGTCATACTTTTCTGCTTTTACTTTTATTTGTTGTTTTTGTTTATTACAGGGTACATAGTTGTGCATGCCAAGTACCCGACGCTCGGGTGAACCAATATTACCCTATGGCCCCGAGCTCGCAAGAACGATAAGGCGAAACATGAATGTACAACAACAAGAGGCAGCGAGACTCGCTGCAGCTCAGCAAGCCCAACAACATTTGAATGCTGGTGGTCTTGAGGATGATATTGAGTTGAATGATGAGGAGGTCAACTTAGATGGAGTTGGTTCCACGGGCGCTATTGCGTTTCCTCCGCTAGCACCCGGGGCCAAGTTCAACATTACTAGCACAATGATTCAGCTGTTGAATTTGAGAGGAGTGTTCTGTGGTGTTGTTAGTGACGATCCAAACCGGCACCTGATGAATTTTGTGGGTATCTGCAAGTCGTTCGAATTGCCTGGAGTAAGTCAGACAGCGATCAGGCTCAGGTTGTTTCCGTTGTCTCTGTCTGATGAGGCAGCGTTATGGTTGACAGAGCTAACCCCCGACTCTATCACAACCTGGGGAGAGTTGAAAGGAGCTTTCCTAGAAAGGTTCTTTCCTCCCTCTAGGATGATACAGTTGAGGGATGAAATTAGCAACTTCAGACAACAACCTCATGAGGCATTACATGAGACTTGGTTGCGGTTCAAGAAAAAGCTGACACAATGCCCAAACCATCAGTTGACCGAAGATTTTTTGATGCAGACGTTCTACAGGGCACTGAATTTGGCTACCAAGCCGACATTGGATAACACAGCAGGTGGAGCATTTATGGGTCTCACTTTTATTGAGGCCACAACTATTTTGGACAGGCTCACCAAAACCAACAGGGTCTGGCATACACGTGATACAGAGGTAGCAGCTAGCACTTATGCAGTTGGTATGTCAGCAGAGCAGCGCAGGAAGGAGGAAGAGCGAGACCAAGATATGGCCCATCTGAAGACGCAAATGAACCTACTGACAAAGCATTTGTTGTTAGGAGGTATTGAGAAAGTGAAAGCTGTGGGTTCCCAAGGTAGAGCAACAGAGTTTGAACCTGATGAGGAGGCAAATTATTTGGGTGGGTTCCAGGCCAATGGTCAGGGAAACCAAGGTCGGAACTATCAGAGGGACAACTACTATGAAAAAGCTGGCTACAGAGACCACAATCAGGGGAACTGGAAGAATAAAACTGATGGAGGTGGGTTGTATGTACCACCTTGTAATCAGGAAAAAGCTAGAACCGAGACAGGGACATCCAAAGGAGATGAGGACTGAATTATCAGCAATGAGTCAGGTAGTGGATTCACATTCCACCTCGATCAAGCAATTAGAGCAGTAAGTGAGTCAAATCTCGGCGTCTCTAAATCAAAGGAAGACAGGTACCTTGCCGAGTGACACCATTCAAAACCCGAGAAAGGATGGGAGCTGTATGGCGATCACTACAAGAAGCGGTAAAACATTATCGGAATCACATCTGGTAATTTAGACTCAGAAAGGTGATGTTGCGGATGACAATGTGGTAGAGGATGCTACTCAAAGGCTCACGGATAAAAGCAAGGAAGTTGAAAAGCTTCCAACTATGATGCCTCGGCCACCACCTCCTTTCCCACAACGGTTGAAGAAGAAAGTGGAAGATAGCAAGTTCCTGAACTTCATGACCATGCTAAATTAGATATCAGTAAACATCCCTCTGGTGGATGCTCTTGAACAAATGCCCGGATATGCCAAGTTCATGAAGGACTTGATTACCAAGAAGAGGTCAGTGAGCTTTGAACCAGAAGATAACCTCCACCATTGCAGTGCTATTTCTTCAAGATCGTTAGTGGAAAAGAAGGAAGATCCAGGTGCTTTTACTATTCCGTGTACTATTGGGAAATTCAACTTTGAAAAAGCCTTATTTGATCTTGGTGCTAGCATCAACTTGATGCCGCTAGCAGTCTATAAACAATTGGGTTTGGGAGCGCCCAAACCAACTACCATGAGGGTGCTAATGGCTGACCATTCAGTAAAGCGACCGGTGGGAATATTGTCTGATGTGCTGGTAAAGGTTGGTAAGTTTATATTCCTGGCTGACTTTGTGATCTTGGATTGCGAAGTGGACTTTGAAGTTCCCATAATCTTGGGACGACCATTGTTAGCCACTGCAAGAGTGCTGGTCGACATGGATAGAAATGAACTGACGTTCAGATTAAACAATGAATTGGTCAAGTTTGATGCGTGTAAGTTGATGAAGCAACCAAGAGACATGAGGGTAGTCGCGGTTATAAATGTTGTTGATGAAGCCCCTACGGATGTGCATATTGAGGAGAAGGGTTGTGTCGAGACTCTAGCTGTTGTGAGAATAATACTGCGATCACAAGAAGAGAAACCTACAGAGGAAGGCAGTAAAAACAAATCAAGGAAAAGAAAACACCGCAAGAAAACCAGCAAAGGAAACTAGTTAGAAAGAGTAAAGAAGTTGTCGCGACTAGCTGCGGAGACGATAAAAGAGAAAGTTGGAGCTCAATGGGATGGGGTAGCTGGCACCTATTCCATCGATTTCGCCTGCTTTGGAGACCCTGGCGGTCTCCAACATCATGCCAGACTCTGAGTCCTATGGGCTTCACAGGTATTCCTTTCTCTCACAGTTTTAGCTTTCACATGTATGCATTGGGGACAATGCATGAGTCTAAGTTGAGGGTGTTGGGATACCTGTGAGTCTTTCACCACCAAGGGTTTTTGTTGCCGTGTTTCTTTTCCCTCCGGTGTGCTATCTAGTAGAACCGGCATGTTTAGGTTGTCGTTTAAATTTTAGGTGTTTTCTAGTGTCTATAGCAAGCATGGCATTTTTTTGAAAAATGTACTAAAAGGAGCCCCCTCTGAAAAAGTTGATTTTGTACTTGCGTTTGAAATGATTGACTGTCTGGATCCTTGAATGTCTATGTGTGGTTATGATTGGAATAAGTATGCTTAAGCCGAGCTGTTGTTTCGATAGTTGGTAGTGGTATGGTTTCTTGGTGCCAAGTGTGTGTGAGCTTACTGTTATAAATTCTTACTCGGCGCATGCATCTAGAACTTACCCGATCTATTTTGTTAAGTTTGAAGTTGGTTGCTTAGGAAAGGATCACAGGCCCTTTTTGTGTGCAGTCCACTTAGCCTATAAGACCGTCCAAATGCAAATAATCCCTTTTAAACCCTGTTTGAGCCATAATTGACCCTATTCTTTCAATAACCTGTCACCGTTCCTGTTGAACTTTGAATCCCTATTTTGGCCCTGGTCCTTCCTTGGACATCGTGCACCTCAACTCAGGCAATCAACATAAGTTGAGGGTGGCTACTATAGAGGTAAATGAGAAGAAAAATAGGATGGATAAGATTGGTTGTGGATATAACAAAAATTTCGGGTGTGTGTCTAAGAAAAGAAAGAAAAAGAAACGAAAAAAGAGATGAAAAAGAATGAAAAAGAAATAAAAAGAATTTTCAAAATCAAGTGAGGCCGCACCTGTAGCTAGAAAGAAGGGAATAAAAAGGTGAATAAGGATGGACAAAGTAAAGTTATGTGGAAATAGTAGGTCGGTGATTCCAAGGAGGGTTTAGTCACCATTCCCCAAACGTATCCGACCTGCACCCGAAGCCTCATTACAAGCCAAAACAAGTCCTGTAGTGATCCTGAGCGGCTTTCTGAAAAACTAAAATAGAATAGTAAGGGCAAGCTTATGGCATCGCATATGCATTGTTTGAAATCGTTTGTGAATGTGAGCGCCTTACCTAGTCCCAAATCTTGTGTGTGGGACTTCTTTGTGGTGAGGGCACCAAGATTTCTGTATTGTCTATTGACTCTTAGGATAGGTGCGCGTGTGTATGTAGAACATTCTATCATATCGGAATGACATGTTTGGATCCTTGCAAGTTAACGTTTCATACATTTGTGTGCTACTAGGGGGCTTGATTTAAAATTTAATGAACTGTTGAAGGGCCATGATTTGCTAGTAACACGAGTTTGTTTTCTTAGTTGAGTCGTCTTATTGTTTTTCTTTTATGTCATGTTGCTTGAGGACAAGCGAACGTCTAAGTTGAGGGTGTTGATGTGCTGCCATTCTACGGCACATTTGACTCCTTTAAACTAAGAATAACCGTAAGTTCTCAAGCAACCGTCTCGTTTTTGATGTTTTATGTTATGTTTGCAGGAAAGAGAGACAAATATAGAAACAGAAGGAAATACGAGCAAAAAGACCCTCTGGATAAGAGTGACGGTCCGTCAAGATGACCGTCAAGTGAGGCAGCACCACTGCCTAGTGGTGACGGCCACCGTGACGGCCAGTCACCAAGGTGACGGTCCGTCAAGATGGCCGTCAAGTGAGGCAGCACCACTGCCTAGTGGTGACGGCCATCGTGATGGCCAGTCACGCCTGTGACGGTCCGTCAGGGTGGGCCGTCAACACGACGCGGATTCCGAACGTTTTATTTTTGGATTTAATTTCCTGCACTACTATAAATACCCTGTGTTCGGGTTATTTTATTATTCATTACCCAATAGTTCTAGGATATTTTTGAGCGAGTTTTTGAGAGGAAAACATGGCACAATTCGTTGTTCTTCTTCTTCTTGATCGTTCTTGGGATTTTAGCTTCTTGTTCTTGGATAATTGAAGCTTGTGTTCACATATCGTAAGAATCTTTTCTCTTTATTATGAATATAATTTTCTTCTCTTTCCCTAATAGCATGAGCAACTAACTTCCCACAACTAGGGTTGTGGGAGCCATGGCGAAAGTAGCAATATAGATTACGGGTAGCGTAGGGTTCAATTTATACGTTGTCACATTGTTAATCATTTATTATTAATGTTTTCTAGTGGTTGCAAATATTAGAACATGCCTAGGTTTAATTTGCTTGAGTAAAGAGATTAAAACCGGGAAATTTGATTAACGACGAGGATTCGAGACTACCAACTCTCGTCTTATGATTAATGCTGTAACTAGATTAATCTACTTGATGTTTAGGATTGAAATAAGAAAGCTCACCTTTTCAAGTTCGAGAGAATTGAAAAGGAAATTCATCTATTTGGTTGAGAAACGTTTAGATGATACCATTAATTCAATCACATCGTGATATACATATAGAAAGAACCCGGTTAAGCTTTGAGTTGAAATTGTTACGATGCCATGGTGAACACTTCCCTAGTTCATTCTCATATCGATTATTACTCGTCGAAACTCGTACATTATTATTTGTTTTGATCAAATATTATTCACACAAACCCCCCCTTTTTACCGGAAACTATTGATTACTAGTCATCTAATTCACTAACGACTTAATTTGCACCTTATTCCCTGTGGGATCGACCCCAACCTTTGTTGGGTTCTATATTTGATGAAGACCGCTTACGCTTCATAATTGGAGTTGTAATTTGGGCGTATCAGTAAGATCTACGTGAAGGAAATTGTGAGATTGGATGGAGTACCACTGTCCATCATTTTAGACAGGGGTACACAGTTCACCTCTAAGTTCTGGGGTAAGTTGTATGAAGAGTTGGGTACAGAACTCACTTTTAGTACAACCTTCCATCCTCAGACTAATGGTCAGTTGGAGAGGATAATCGAGGTGTGAGAGGACATGCTGAGAGCATGTGTGATTGATTTCGGGGGTCATTGGGACCAGTTCCTATCATTGTGCAAATTCTCATAGAACAACAACTAACACTCTAGTATTGATATGGCACTATTTGATGCATTGTATGTGAGAGGTTGTAGATCACCAATTCGGTGGTTTGAGGAACGCGATGTAAATCCATTGGGCATAGACTTGGTAAGGGAGGCACAAGAAAAGGTAAGAGGCATTCAGACTAAGTTACTAGCTGCCCAAAGCAGGCAGAAGGAATATGCAGATCGCAAGGTCTGGGACATGGAATTTCAGGTTGGTGAACAGGTATTTTTGAAAGTGTCACAAATGAAGGGAGTTATGCAGTTTGTTAAGAAGGGCAAGCTCAGCCCTCGATTCATCAGTCCATTTGAAGTTCTTTAGATCATAGGGCCAGTGGCTTACAGATTAGCACTGCCGCCTAGTCTATCAGGTTTCCATCCGGTATTCTATGTATCTATGCTGAAGCGATACCATAGGTATGGGGAATACATCATCAAGTGGAATGAGGTATTATTTGATAAGGATATTTGCTATGAAGAGGAACCAATTTTGATTCTTGATTAGGATGTCCGAAAATCGAGGACAAAGGTGATCACTATGGTTAAAGTTCAATGGAAGCATCATCCGGTTGAGAAAGCCACTTGGGAAACCGAAAAGGACATGCGGGACAAGTACCCCCACCTGTTTGATGATACAAGTACTTCTTTTTTCGCTCATTACTTTCAGTATTTTTGGGTTTGATCATATGGGGATTAATGATGGGTAAATTAGTATCTGTTGTAATGACCGGTTCATCGTTATGGGTAAACATTTCATGCCAAGTTTCGGATTAGAAAACTTTCGAGTTTGGGAGTTGAAAATTTTGTGCTAGGCTAGTCTCGGCCGATTTAGGAAAGAGGTATGGTGTAGGAAAATCCGGGTAAGGATTAGGAAGGGAGTCTTGACTTGAACTAGTTTTCCATTTAGCTAAGACATAAAGGGGTCCGAGGGACTTTTTGGAATCAAATTTGGATAAGTAGAACTCCCTGTATTAAGGTTGACGCGAATGGGTTGTTCTGGGATGTCAGGAAAATAAGTGTGTTGCAAAATGGACCAATTTTGGGGACTTTATGACAATCTGCCAAAGTGACCTCCACTGTAATAGAGAAAATATCTTTACAGCGGAAGTCAATGACGGTCAACCTCCGCCATAGTGGATGACTCCGCTACGGCAGTACCGCTATAGTGGAGCGGACCGCTATAGTAGGTTCAACGATATTTAATGCAGAAACATTCCCCAAAACATTCAGTTTTCACAAACACTTTTGGGAGAAGGGCTAGGGCGATTCCAGGCGATTTTCCTCTGTTTTGCATTATTTTTCTTCCCTAAAGTAAGGTTTCTACTCCCCAAGCTCCGTAGTACTTTCCCTACGCTATAGAATTGCTAGGGTTAGACTTGTGGAAAGATTGGGAATGACTTAGGGATGGTAGAATCTGGGGAAGGAGAGGGATTCTAGGTGTGGAAGTCCTTGGGTATGGTTAAAAGTACTGTATTATAATCATGTGACTTTAATTCTCTAATTATATCCATGAAAAAAGGTAGAACTAGGAGAACTGATGGTGGAAAAGCCTGGGAAAAAGGTTGAATGATCATGGTTGGCCTGGGGTTTGGAGTTTGGTGTAATCCGGGTAATGTATAGGCCATGTTTATTAATTTAGTACTTGTATATTATTTTAGACCAAGAACAAGCAAGAATTTTGGAGAACGGGAAAGCTCGGGTTGAGTAGAGCTTTGGATCATTTTGAGGTAGGTGATGGTTATTGGTTCCTATATATTTTGTATGTTTGTGTACTCTTATCTAATTGTATGATGTTTGTATTGCTCGAGGAATGATTTAATAATGTCTAATGGTCCTGTTTAACAGTCTGGTGAATTGAACTGTGTATTTTGCTTAATTAGTTTACAAGTGGATTGTTCATTATTTATGACTGTGGATTGGTTGACATTCTCTTGGCTCGGGTACCACGCCTGGTACGGGTATACTAACAGTTGGCTCGAGTACCATGCCTTGTATGGGATATACTGACGGTTGGCGTAGGTACCACGCTTGGTATGGGAAATACTAACTGGTTGGCTCGGGTACCACGCCTGGTATGGGTTTACTTTATTGCATTGTGCATTGAATTGTGGGTCCTCTAAGTGGACCGGGCTGTGTTATTGAAATGTGGTAGTTGTTTATGGTCCTTGAGAGGCCGGGTTATTGTTATATTTGATTTTGAGTTGGTCTTGGTATAGACTGGGTTGCATGTTTAACACTTAGTTGTTGTTTAGAGGGGATCCCAGGGTGGGTCCCGGATATATAAAGAGGGTTGTTTAATTGTTATACTTGATTATTGATCATGGTGATAAAAGTGGATTACATGTGGGAACAAGCTAGGTGGAGACTTGTAGTCTTGGGATTCCTGTTGACTTGTTACATGTGTTCCTGTACTCTTACTTGATTTGTTGTACTGCTCATACACTGTTTATTTGGAACTGGCTGATGATCCTACCAGTACACGGTGGTTGTGTACTGATACTTCACTTGTTTTTCTTTTGTGAGCACAGGCGATATTCCAGCGGTTGACATGCGACCTCACTTGTAGTCCCAGCGCTTTCAGACGTCAAGGGTGAGCTGCTTCAGTTGAGCTGCCTTGATTTCTATCTTTTTTTGAAGCTGTAGCCCACTTGTTTCGGGCTTAGACTATTTCTTTTGTTGGGATTGCATCCCCGTACTCTAGTTTTGGTAGTGTTTTGGTATGTTGGCTTTCAGATTCTAGGGGGGGTTTTCCACAGGGTTATTATAATATAGTAGTTTTATTGATATTGATTGCTAGTTTACTTTTTGAACATTGGTTTTGAGCTATTAGAAAGGTTAAGTTCGGGGAAGTTTTCAAGAACGCGGTGACATATTTACCTTCATTGCTTGGAAGCGCAACCGCATCCACCCACTTAGACACATAGTCAACAACCACCAATATATACCAGTTTCCATCAGACAGTACGAACGGACCCATGAAGTCATTGCCCCAAACATCGAATATCTCAATCACAAGGATGGGATTCATAGGAAGCTCATGCCTTCTTGATATGCCTCCTTCCCTCTGACATCTGCTGCAAGCCTTAGCGAACTCATGGGCATCTTTTTGAATAGTCGGCCAATAATAGCCGCATTACAAGATCTTATGGGCAGTTCGAATACTACTATGATGACCTCCCACGGGGGATGAATGGCATGCTTCGAATATCTCCATCATCTCAGCTTCCATCACACATCTCCGGATCATAGTATCAGCACACACACGAAACATGAATGGCTCTTCCCAAAAGTACTTCTTCACATCAAACATGAATTTCCTCCTTTGGTGAACGGACATATCATCAGGCACTAAATCGCTTGCCAAGTAGTTGGCAATGTCTGCAAACCATGGGATCAAATCTTGAGAAGCAGCCAATACCTATTCGTCAGGAAACCAGTCGTCAATCTCTAACCCATCATTCAGCTTCAGCATGGCTTCTTCTTCTAACCTAGACAAATGATCTGCCACCTGATTTTCTGTACCCTTTTGGTCTTTGACTTCAAAGTCAAACTCTTGCAGCAACAACACCCATCTTATCAACCTAGGTTTAGCATCCTTCTTTGCCATAAGATAACGAAGAGCTGAATGGTCAGTATGCACCAACACCTTGGTGCCCAACAAATAAGATCTAAATTTTTTGAACGCAAACACCATAGCAAGAAGCTCTTATTCAGTCACTGTATAGTTCTTCTAAGCTAGGTTAAGTGCTTTGCTAGCATAGTATATGGGATAGAGGATCTTTTCACGCCTTTAGCCTAGGACTGCTCCTAGCGCGACTCCACTAGCATCGTACATAACCTCAAAAGGTTGAGACCAATCAGGAGCAATAATGATAGGAGTTGTAACCAACTTCTCTTTAAGGCACTCGAATGCCTTCAGACATGCATCATCAAAAACAAACTTTACCTCTTTCTCCAGCAGCTTGCACAACGGATTTGTAATTTTGGAGAAGTCCTTGATAAACCTCCTATAAAAGCCAACATGCCCTAAGAAACTCCAAATACCCTTCACAAAAACTGGTGGAGGCAATTTTTCAATCACCTCTATCTTCGCTCTATCAACCTCTATACCCTTCTTCAATATCCGATGACCAAGCACTATGCCCTCTTTGACCATAAAGTGACACTTCTCCCAGTTCAGCACTAGGTTTCACTCTTCACACCGATTCAACACACAGCCTAGATGATCTAGAAAATCTTTAAAAGAGTCACCTACCATCGAAAATTCATCCATAAATACTTCTATATTGTCCTTCACCATGTCCAAAAAGATAGACATCATAGACCGCTAAAAATTTGTTGGTGTATTGCAAAGACCGAACGGCATCCTCTTGAAGGCAAACATCCCATATGGGCATGTGAATGTGGTTTTCTCTTGGTCTTCAGGGGCAATAGAGATCTGATTATACCCTGAGTAACCATCAAGAAAATAGTACCAACCTCTACCTGCAAGATGGTCTAGCATCTGGTCCATGAATGGCATTGGGAAGTGATCCTTCTCAGTCCACGCATTCAACTTCCTGTAGTCCATACATATGCGCCAGCCTGTGACTGGCCTCATCAGAATCAACTCATTCTTTGCATTAGGAACCACTGTAATCCCTTCTTTCTTTGGTACGCACTAAATCGGGCTCACCCACTTGCTGTCAGAAATTGGGTAAACCACATCTGCATCTAGCCACTTTATGATCTCCTTCTTGATAACTTCTTGCATAGGCTGATTCAACCTACACTAATGCTCAATAGATGGAACATAATCAGGCTCGAGCAAGATTTTATGAGTACATATTCCAGGTGGAATCCCAATAATGTCTGCCATGGTCTACCCAATAGCACTCTTAAACTTTTTCAATACTGAAACCAGAGCTTCAACCTGCCCTTCACCTAAATCTGCAGCAATGATTATGGGCAAAGTCTCATTATCTTCCAAGAATACGTACCGAAGATGAGCTGGAAGTGCTTTGAGCTCCAAACAGGAGGCTCCCCAATAGATGGGTGAGCAGGTGGCGTTTTCCTATTCTTCAGGTCTAAGTCTAGCTTCTTTGGTCCATAAGTGTATGATCCCAACCCTGTAAGTGCTGTAACCATTTCATCATACTCATCAATATCATCACCTTCAAAGTTCATAGTGACTGTTGCAAGGGCTTTAACACCAAGTCTCTCTTTAATAGGTACAACCAGCTGGTCCTCATCAACAACATCAATAACTGACACCACTCTCATATCATCATGGTGCTTCATCGACTTGCACACATTAAAAGTCACCTCCTCATCATTTATCCTGAACTTCATCTGACCTATTTCCAAGTCAACCAAAGAATGCCCAGTAGCTAAGAATGGTTGCCCCAAGATGATGGGCACCTCTAAGTTAACCTCACAATCCAGAATAACAAAATTTGCAAGAAAGATAAACGTGTCAACCTTTACCAATACATCATACAGAATTCCCACAGGCCTCTTCACCGTGTGATCTACCATAAGTAACCATATTATAGTCAGAGAGGGGGCTCCCAAGCCCAACTGATTATAAACTGCAAACGGCATCAGATTTATACTAGTACCCAGATCACACAAAGCTTTGGCGAAATAGAATGCTCCAATAGTGCACGGAATGGTGAAGGCTCCAGGATCTTCCTTCTTTTGTACCATCAAATGGGATGCTATTGCACTACAATGGTGCAAATTATTTACTGGTTCAAAGCTAACCGTCCTCTTCCTCGTAACCAAATCCTTCATGAATTTTGCGTAGCCAGGCATTTTCTCCAAAGCTTTGACCAAAGGGATATTGACTGACAGCTACTTCAGCATGGAGATGAACTTATGAAATTTTCCATCCTCAACCTTTTTCTTCAACCTCTGGGGATAAGGTGGAGGAGGCAGTGGCATGGGTTTAAGGACTGGTGTAACTTTTTTTCCCTTCTCCTTTTTCTCAGAAGGTTGTTTTTCAGACGACCCTTCACCACTATCTTTCTCTTCAGACTAGACTACCTTCTCAGCATTATCCTTCTCAGCTTTGGCAGACTTATCGACAACAATAGGCATGGGAGGATTAATAGTCTTCTTACTGATCTAAGTAGTCACTTCCATAACATGTCGATCATTCTTCAAATTTTGAACGGTGTCACTTGGGAGAGTACCCTTTTGGCATGGATTTATGTTGGTTGACAACTGATGCATCTGTGTCTCAAGTTGCTTGATGGAGACAGCGTGGGACTCCACCTTCTGATTAATACTTAAAAGTTCAGCTTTTATCTCCTTCATACTCGCATCCATGGAGTCAACCTTTTGGAACACTTTGTTGATCAGCTCTCTCATGGTGGGTTGTCCAGTCCGCTCTTCACGAGTTGCAAGCAGAACGTAGAGACCATTTCTCTCATTCTTGTACCCATCATTCTTCTGCCAGTCACCATCTCTATCTCTATCTCTGTAACCAGCCTGATTGTAGTAGTCATCTCTATCTTTGTTCCGACCTTGATTTCCTTGGCCAGAGGCCCGAAAACCCGTCCCTTGATCATTCAGATAACTTACTTCTTCTTCGGATGATTAACCGTCTGACCTTGGTGATTTACCTTGAGAACCTACCGCTTTAACTTTCTCTATTCCCTCAGCCAGGAATTTCTTTGCCAGTAACCCCAGTGTCGTGTTCATCTCAGCTTGTGTCTGCTTAATGTCTTCTATTTCATTCGGATCTACAGACTTGCCGACTACATAAGTACATGCTGGCATTTCTGCCTCTCTCGTATGCCATGCTCGATTTGTCTTTGCAACCCTATCCAACATCTTTGCAGCCTCTGGATATATGTTTTCCATGAATGCACGTCCAGTCATAGTATCAGCTACAGCTTTAGTATTTGCATTCAGGGCCTTATAGAATATCTCTATCAGATGCCTGGAAGGAATTCCGTGTCTCAGAACTTGCTTCAACTTCTTCTTGAACCTTAGCCATGCCTCATATAGTGCTTCTACAGGTAGCTGCCTAAAGTTGTATATCTTCTGTTTCAGCTGCAACATCCTTGATGGTGGAAAGAACTGCTCTAGGAACTGACCAGCTCATACCAAGTGTATATGGAATTGTCAGGCAGTTCTGAGAGCCATGCAGTTGCCTCATCAGTCAACGAGAATGGGAATAGCCTTAGCCTGAAAGCCTCTTGCCCCACTCCTAGCATGTTGTACGATTTGCTGATGCTCCCAAAGTTATTCACATGTAGGATTGCATCTTCCATGGGATTCCCTGAATAAAGTCCTTTCAGGTTCAGTAGCTGGATCATGGCTCCAGTGATATCAAACTTCATCCCATCAGCCAGTGGTAGGAGCACTATGGGTCCAGTGGTGCCATATTCCTCCTTATCATAATCGTCTACATCATAATACAGAGGGGCGTGCCTTTGCTGCTACATCTGTCGGCCCCTATTATATGGCACATGTTGAGGTACTGTCTTGTCCCGGACACTCTGTTCTCTTCCTTGCCTTGCTCGCTCAGCTACAATATTTTGAGCTCCACGATCTTTCGCAATTTTAGCATCTTCGGTAGCAAGGGCATTTTTGCCTTCCTTTATGCATGCTGCTTCTTTCTTTTTCTTTTGCTTGGCTTCAGCTAGTAACTGAGTTGTAATCTACTCTTGAGTTTCATGCTCTCCATCCTTAGCCATATTTCTTAGTGTTTTGGAGAGCTTCAGATCGTAAGGGATCAAGGGATTGCTTTGACTCCTTGTGCTTGGAATGCAGAAGTGTGCAACCTGTGATCAAAACAAAAACAATAGAAAAAGTAAAATCAAGAGATAAGGACTAACAATGAAATAAACACAATCTCTCTTAATCCTAAATTGTATTCCCCGGCAACGGCACCAAAATTTGATGCGCCCAAATTACACCTCCAAAAGAGGTATAAAGCGGTCGTTGTTCAAATATATAACCCAACTAAAGGTTGAGGTCGATCCCACAGGGAATATGGTAGGACTAGGGTCAATCAGTGTTTACTTAGTCTTTTTGTCATTTATTTCCCGCAAGGTTTTTTTTAAAGAAACAAGTAATTATTGTAAATCAAAAGTAAGCAAGTAACAAAGATTATTTTTAACAGTTGTTATCAATAAGAAAAGTTCCTAGGGTAGTGTTCCCCATGATATCATAACTTAGTAAGGCTTTTGTACTTGGTAAACTAGTTTGGTGCTTAACATGCAGAATCGGTAAGTTAGGTTCACCTAATTCCTTGGTCCAGAAACTAGGTGAAATTCACCACACCCCTTGGTCCGGCCGCGTGTGTCGCTTTACTAACCTTTACCCTTGATCCCAGATTAGCTATTTTCAAACAAGGTCCAGCTATTAGATGAGGTTTGATAGCCTCAAATCTCATTGTTAACAACCCTTTTCCTATCCGTTACATCCTTGGTCAAGCAAGTAAGGATAAGGCGAGTTTTAACGTTGCGCACCATTAAAAAGCAACAAAAACAAAGGGAAGAACAATACATGCATAAAAACCTCCATAAAAACCTCCCTAGATTACCTAAGTACTTTGCCTACTTTGTTAATCCTTCATGGTTCCCACAACCCTAGTTGTGAATTTAGCTACTCATGTTCATAAGCATGCAATTAATGTTCGTTTGAGCAATCATCAAGAGTTACTTACAAATAAAAATAAAGAAAACCAGAATCTTGAAAAACAATCTTAAGAACACTCTAATACCAAGAACTTGTGTCCAAAATCAATACCAAAATCAAAGTAACAAAATATCCGAAAAGTAACTTGAAATAATTCGTGAACACCCCGAAAATAAAACCTAAGGGAAAGTATTTATAGACAAAAAGAAATCATTTCCTAAACAAACTAGGAAACTGGGCTCGGCAGGGACTACGGGTCTGAGGACAGTCTGTCATTTGGAATGACGGTCCATGGTCTTCTGGGGTCAACCGTGGTCCTGCTGGTCAATGACTTTCGTCTTCGGGAATGAAGGTTAGAGCCACGAGTCGTCCTTTTGAATGATGTCTCATCCTTGGACTCATGGTTTCTTGGCCTCCTTTGGTACCTTCTCTTCTTCAGTGATGACGACTCACAAAGACGGACTATGTTTTGGAAGTACAATCCGTTCTTTAATCCGTCATTCCTTCTACCACTTTTCACCTCTACAGAACCTCTGTTTACATGCCCTAAGGACAGGCATGTACTTGGAAAGTACGAACCGTCTTTTGAGTCGTCTTTTCCTCCATACTAGCACCTCTTTTGGACTTTAGATGACTTGTCAACAGGATGGGCCCATTTTTTGAAAGGATGGACTGTCAACACAGTTATGCAATCATTCCTGCCTTGCACAATATCTAAAGTTTGGATTACGTATCCACAGGACGGGCCTGTGGTTTGAAAGCACGGCCCATCAATTACCCCGTCTTCCCTGTAATGTTCCGGTTTCTACTTAGTTTTCAACATTTTTCTCAAGGATCCAATTTGCCTACACACTTAACTAAAATCATCAAATCCACAAATAAAATGCTAAAGAACTTGCTAAAATCCTAAGTATTAAGCGTCGAAAGTGGAAAATTTCTACTCCACATCAGTAGTAAAGGTGGAGGATGAAGGACTGGATATTTGTAACTTATATTGCATATTTCTCTTGATTCTTATATGGTGGTATACGATGGATTCGGGTTGACCAATGATGCCTACCTGTATGTATTGTTTGTACTGATACTACTCTTGCTATACCTTTTTGGGTATAGTCTGGTTGCATGATCAGTGATGTTTCTTGGATACAGGACGATGGTGATCTCCAGCAGCTTCTACTCTTTATTTCCATGATGGAAGTTGTGTCTTATTTTCGTATTTTGTATCTTTCCTTTAGAACTCTTGTACCTATTTATACTAGTTCGTAGGGAGGGATGGTATTCAAGTTTGTAAAGAATTTCACTGTACTAAAGTTATAATATTTTCCTGTATTAAAAAGGCTATTTTCTTATATTTTACTATTGATTTCCGCATTACATGTTGGATTGGATGGTAAGGGTTCTCCTATCTAGGTGCTTAGTCTAGGTTCCTACACGGTCTGGTAATGGGGTCATGACAATTTGGTATAAGAGTCTAGGTTACCGATCTCCCAGTACAAGAGCAAATGTCGAATAGAGTCCTGTGGATTGGTGTGTTGATGGCCACATCTAATCTTTGGGAAGCTATGAAGAATTTTACGAAATTGTTCCACTTCTTGCCTCCTTTTGTTTGGTCTGTTACTAGCTTGTATGGGTTGAGTCCAATTGGTATTTCAACGAAGTTAATTGATTATCGTTGCTATCAGCTAAAATGGCACAAGCAGGGGAAGTTTGAACCGGGAAGGTTCCAACTGGTAGCTGGCCTTAGAGGCTAAGTGAGTGCATGGATGATTGGCTCACGGTCATCCATAAGGCAAATAAAGATAATGAACAAGACTTGATTTAATTCTGAAGCGTGAAACTTGTGATTATGTGCATTACATTACATGTATGACTAAAATTGTGTGGTGTGTAATTGTTTGCCTTACTGTGAAAATTTTGGTCTGGGAGGAGTCATAACTTAGTTATGTGTGATTAGCTTTAGTGATAAATTACTATGTGAATTATTTATAATAGTAGTATTACTATTCGGGTATGGACTTACCACTGGTGAAGATGGTAATGGGACAAGACTCATGACTTAGGGAAGCTTCGATTTCAGGATAGTCGGGATTGATTGGGAGCCATGGGAAAAAGGGGGGCCTAGTAGTGTATGATAGTAGGAATGTGTTGTTGTACATAATTTCTAGTGTGTTTTGTAATTGTTTTCTTGTTATAACGTGGTACTAATTTCTGAACTATGCATTGCTAGGATCGTCTTGAGGTTATGTTTAAGACCATGACATGATTTCAGGGGTTAATGTTGATAACCGGGAATAGGGAATGGATGAACTTTGCAGAAAATTTCAATTTTTGGTCTGCTGCCATCGTTCCCGTCATAGAGGGACTGTACCTCTATGGTGATCCTGCTATAGCAAAAATTTCTCCTCTATGGTGGTGCCACTGTAGTAGCGTGTCAACCACTATAATGGGGAGGGCGGGACAGAATCCCTGCCCTGTTTTCCCCTATTTTATTTTTCATTTCTGGGGTGTCTAAAAATGATAGTTAAGCTACGAGCTACTATGTAAAACAAGAAAATCACTGGTAAAGCTAATATAACATGCATATAAGGTCAATACGATTTAAAAACTAGCATCCACATGCTTAAAATAAAAGGAAAAGAAAAAGGGAAAGGGAACATAGTCTAGTGCATGCCCCAAACAGGGGCGAAATCCAAAGAACTTTAGTGCCAATATAATAAAGAGGGGAGGGGAGGTCCTAATCGGATGCCTCACCACCATTAGGGACTGTAGGGGAAGGATCCTTGGCCTCGGTGTCACTCAGAAAAGGAAACTCTTAAAGGTCCTCTGGATTTAGCTGGGGAATATCTTGATTAGGGACAACACAAGTGAACATAACCTTAATGGTATTCCACATCTGGGAAAGCATGCGATCCCAGGAGTGACTCTTCTTCTTCTCCTTATCCAACTCCTTGCGGAGTGCCACAAAGTCTAGAGAGAAGGGGGCAGGGCTCTAGCTCCAGTGGTGGTACCCTCCATGAACCTCCTGACCACGGCTAAGTCCTACTTGAGCTGGCTTCCTGTGATTGGAGGCTGGGATCTGGAAGGAGGGGCAGGATCATCACCATCATCATCTGCGCTCTCGTCAGCCTAGCTGCTCCCCACTTTGTTCACCTTTCTCTTCTTCTTCCCCATAGAGGTAACTACCTTCACCCGGAGAGGGTTGAAGGGGGCATCCATCTCTACCTCCATATCAATCTCATCCTCAGGCACCTGGAAACGCCTGCATAACTCAGACACTAGACCAAGAAGGAAGGGGGCCTTCTTAGGACCCTAGTAGAAGTCCTTCCACTCCAACACAATTTGTTCCCCCACATTCTGTTGTATGGCCTATATAACACAAGACACCATCAAGGCCCGAGGATAAGTCATATCGGTAGTATTGCCCGACGAATGGATCCTCCAGGACACTAAGTTCAACCACCTCCTAGCATCGGTAGTGAAGTAAGTGCTAGTGACTCCCTCGGTACTAGGCCAGTAGACCTAGTCCCTGAACTCCTCATCGATCAGCGTGTCCCTCAGCCATGTTATGTCCCACCCTCGAAGCTTGGTCTCATATGTAACATTTGAGACATGAGGCACTTCTAGCACCTCATTGACAGTCCAAACATCCACAGGGACATCCACTCCTCAAAGGCGGATAGTGGAGTTGGGGTCATCCCAATAAACAGTGGGAAGTATGGCATAGAACTCTCTCACCCAACCTGAATGCTCGAAAAGGGGGATCCACCACCAACAGGTCCCAACCGAACTCTTGGAGCCTGAGATAGAATTCCCCAGCCTGTTCTTCCACACCCCTCCTTTTGAAGGCCCTTTCATAACAAAAACATGTCCTTCAGTAGTCCTGGAACCTCTCTCGACTAGCATCATTGGGGAACCTCTCGTAGGGAGGAATGTGTTCTTGATTTGCATCCATCGATTAAATTTAGCCTGCAATGTAGCAAGGGGTGGGATTAGAACTTGTAAAAGTTCAAGGAAATATCATTCAAAGAAAGACCAATTTCTTGACTATGCCTGGGAGGCTACTACCTGCAGCCTCCCGCTATAGAGGACAGTCTTCTGCTACGGCGGTACCACTATAGTGGAAATTTCTCCACTATAGTGGGACTGTTGTAGTGGTTGGGTTCTGTTATAGTGGTTTTCGTTGTCCCAGAATTTCAAGAGGTGCATCAATGTCGCCTTTTGAACCAAATGTCCATTTTTAACTTTCAAAGTTCAGATCAGTGTTTCTAAAGTACCCTACGACTATTTTATGCAAAAATTTTGGCATTATAACCACTAAAATTTTCCCAAATCACCATTTTTCATCAAGAACAACTCTTCATCTTCCCCACCATTTTGAACCCGTTTTGGGCCAAAAATCCTATAATAATTATGCCCAGAACGCTAAGGAAGCATTGTAAACATAAGGAAACACCCATGCATTGGAAATTCGACAAGAATCCAACCAATTTTCAAATTCAAAAACCAACAACAATATCTACCCTATCCACTATTTTCTACCATAAAACTATTAATATTCATACAATAAAGCAAGGAAGTATGTGGGTACGATCATTACCTTGATTTTCCAATAATGGGAGCAAAGTGATCGGGGGGAGGGTAGTGTTTTCGGATGAAAATAAGGGAGAATGGGCATGGAACCCATTTCTCACCCCTTTTAACTATTGCCAACCACTATAGCAGTCGGTGTCTCACTATAGCGGTACCGCTATGGTGGTATAATTACCTCTATGGTGGTATAATTTCTGCTATAGCAGAATGATAGGCCATTATGGGAGCGAAAAGATTCCTTTCTAAGTCATTTGAAAATTCTTTTGCTCTGATGTTTTACGAGGCCTTGTATTCCTTGGGCACTCAGGAAAGGTTACTCGTGTAGCTCGAAGGAAGGAATTTTTTGACAGAGCGGGATTGCATTATTTCAAATTGAGTCGAGTACAGCTAAAAAGAATGGAACTTTTGATGTTTCACATTAGGTCATAATTATGCGGTCTAGGTGGGACTATGGGATTCCTGAATTAGTTTCTTCTTTCCTCGCTATTTACGAGGTCATTCGGGGATGAATGATGGGTAAATTGGTATATGTTATAATGACCTTCCCAATTGTTATTTTAAAAATCACCATATCACAGATTTTGGGAATGATTAAATTATGTTTTAAATTAAGTACGCATGACACAACGAAAATTTCAGATTTTTGAAACTACTCGGGCTGACGTCACCCTATTATAGTGGGAATTGACCGCTATAGCACCACCATTGTAGCGGTCAGCCAGCCTCTATAGCGGTATGATAGAGACAGTAGCTAGAAAACGCGGAATTTATTTTAGACTTCTCTTCCTAAGTTGGAAAATAGACGAGGGTTGCTCCAAAAACCCTCATAGGCTAATCCAAATCTTGGGAGCCATGGAGAGGGGAGGTTTCCACTGGAAGGGGGTGAAACTAGGGATTCTAGACCTATTTTCCTTCAGAAATCACATTCACAAAGTTAGAAGTTAGCGTTCAGACTTCTACAGTAGCTGTTTGGCATCAAGATAGGCTAGGCCTAATTAAGTAGACTTAGACATGTAATTCATTGAATATTGTTGTTGTATAATGATGGTACAATTCATGCCTAGGCCTTTGGTCACTAAGTCTGGAGGGGCAATGATTTGTTTTGGCTGGTAGATTAAAAATGGAATGATGGTGTCGGGGGTGATAAAATTCAATTATGGGGTTATCATTTATTTGTGTTTTATAAATCCTGAGGGAACTAGATTATTGGATAGGTTCAAGGAATCAGTAAGGTGATCTCCGAGAATTGTTGTCACGACCCAGACCGGGGTCCTAAGAAGGCCCCCTTCCCTCTTGGTCTAGTGTCTGAGTTATTCAGGCATTTCCAGGTGCCTAAGGATGAGACTGATATGGAGGTGGATATAGATTCCCCCTTCAATCCTCTCTGGGTGAAGGTAGTTACCTCTATGGGGAAGAAGAAGAGAAAGGTGAAGAAAGCGGGGAGCAGTTAGGCTGTCGAGGGCGCAGATGATGATGGTGATGATCCTGCCCCTCCTTCCCAATCCCAGCCTCCGATCATAGGAAGCCAGCTCGAGTAGGACTTAGCCTTGGTCAGGCAGTTCATGGAGGGTACCACCACTGGAGCTATAGCCCTGCCCCCTTCTCTCTAAACTTTGCGGCACTCTGAAATAAGTTGGATAAGGAGAAGAAGAAGAGTCACTCCTGGGATCGCATGCTTGCCCAGATATGGAAGACCATTAAGGTTATGTTCAATTATGTTGTCCCTAATCAAGAGCTTCCCCAACTAAAGCCAGAGGACCTGCAAGAGTTTTCTTTTCTGAGTGACACCAATGATGAGGGCCCCTCCCCTGCAGTCCCTAATGGTGGTTAGGCATCCGACTAGGACCTCCCTTCCCCTCTTTATTATATTGGCACTAAAGTTCTTTGGATTTTGCCCCTGTTTGGGGCATGCAATAGACGATGTGCCCTTTCCCTTTTCCTTTTCCTTTTATTTTAAGCACGTGGATGCTAGTTTTTAAATCGTATTGACTTTATATGCATGTTATATTATCTTTACCAGCGATTTTCTTGTTTTACATAGCAGCTCGTAGCTTAACTATCATTTTTAAACACCCCAGAAATGAAAAACAAAATAGGGGAAAACAGGGCAGGGATTCTGTCCCGCCCTCCCCATTATAGTGGTTGACACGCTGCTACAGTGGCACCGCCATAGCGGAGAAATTTTTGCTATAGTAGGATCACCATAGAGGTACAGTCCCGCTATGGCGGCCACGATGGCAGCAGACCAGAAATTGAAATTTTCTGCAAAGTTCATCCATTCCCTATTCCCGGTTATCAACATTAACCCCTAAAATCATGTCATGGTCTTAAGCATAACCTCAAGACCACCTCTAGCAATGCATAGTTCAGAAATTAGTACCATGTTATAACAAGAAAACAATTATGAAACACACTAGAAATTGTGTACAACAACACATTCTTGCTATCATACACTACTAGGCCCCCTTTTTCCCATGGCTCCCAATCAATCCCGACTATCCTGAAACCGGAGCTTCCCTAGGTCATGAATCTTGTCCCCTTACCATCTTCACCAGTGGTAAGTCCATACCAAATAGTAATACTACTCTTCTACATAATTCACTTATCACTAAAACTAATCAGACATAACTAAGTTATGACTCCTCCCGGACCAAAATTTTCATAGTAAGGCAAACCATTACACACCACACAATTGCAGTCATACATGTAATGTAATGCACAAAATCATAGGTCTCAAGCTTCAGCATTAAATCAAGTCATGTTCATTATCTTTATTCACCTTATGGATGAGCATGAGCCAATCATCAATGCACTCACTTAGCCTCTAAGGCCAGCTACCAATTGGAACCTTCCCGGTTCAAACTTCCCTTGCTTGTGCCATTTCAGCCGATAGAAACGACATTCAATTCATTTCATTGATATACCAATTGGACTCAATCCATACAAGCAAGTAACAGACTGCACAAAAGGGGGCAAGAAGTGGAACAATTTCCTAAAAAATTTCATAGCTTCCCAAAGATTAGATGTGGACGTCAACCACCAATCCGCAGGATTCTATTTGACATTTGCTCTTGTACTGGGAGAACGGTAACCTAGACTCTGATACCAAATTGTCATGACCCCACTACCAGACCATGCATGCACCTACTTTAAGCACCTAGATAGGAGAAACCTTACCACCCAATCCAACAGGTAATGCGAAAATCAATAGTAAAACATAAGAAAATAGCCTTTTCAATACAGGAAAATATTACAACTTTAGTACAACAAAATTCTTTACAAACTTGAATACCAGCCCTCCCTAGGAACTAGTCTAAATAGGTATAAGAGCTCTAAAGGAAAGATACAAAATACAAAAAGCAGACACAGCTTCCATCATGGAAATAAAGAGTAGAAGTTGTTGCAGATCACCATCGTCCTGTACCTAAGAAACATCATTGATCCTGCAACCAGACTATACCCAAAAAGTTATAGCAAGAGTAGTATCAGTATAAACAACACATACTGGTAGGCATCATTGGTCAACCTAAATCCACCGTATACCACCATATAAGAATCAAGAGAAATATGAAATATAAGTTACAAATATTTAGTCCTTCATCCTCCACCTTTATTACCATGGTATCACTCTTAAGAACCTAAACGTCAAGCCCCAAGCCTTCCTACCCTAATTTGTTGCCAACTCCAAAAATTGGAGACTCTCCACCATTCCATCCTGGTCCATATGTAACACTAGGGCTTCCCCAATCACACTCAACACTAGGACTTCACAAGTCACACTTAAGACTAAGACTTCCCAAGTCACACTTAACGCTAGGACTTCCCAAGTCACATTTAACACTAGGACTCCCCAAGTCACACCATCTCACCAATCTAACAACTAAGTCCATGACCGGACTACCATCCCTTGTTCAGGTCCACCACTCTAAATATACAACCATAAGTATGTCCAACTATATAATAAATAGATCACATATATTTATGTTACCATTTACAAGTACCTGGTCCGCCCAAGGATCCCTAGGAAGACACCTATAGTGTTCAACATGCAATCCCAGTCTCCACAAGGACCAACCCTACATTTAAGTACAACCACCCGTCCAATCATGGGCCAATATGAAATAATTCACATTTCAAGAAGCAATCCAGTCCTCTCATAGAACCGCTAACAAAATTCAATCAACAAGTATAACCAACTCGTACCAGGCATGGTACCTGAGCCAACCATTATAGAACATGTACCAAATGTGGTACCCGAGCCAACCGATATATGTATCCCATACTAGGCATGGTACCAAGCCTACCAATGTGTGAATTCCATACCAGGCGTGGTACCCAAGTCAACCGAATGTCAGACATAATCCAACAATCAACAATAATAAACACAACCACACTTGTAAACCAACAAGTAACAAAGACAAGTTTATTTCACATGATTGACAACTGGATATTTAGAAATTCATAATTCCATTCCCTAAACTATGCAATGAACATACAATACTAAGTAAAAGTTATAATGTACACATATCACAAATGAGAAACAACAACCATCACCTACCCAACACCTCGGGTCCATGGCCCCAACCTTGGAGACTCGTCCAAAGACTACCTTCAGGTTTACCATCTAGACACACATAATCATTTTACATCTATTCTGGACCCCTTCCTCTAAGGTAAACACATTCTAGGGAAATCATCCCCTGACCTTAAAGACGTCAACCCTTCTGTTCATCCCATTTACCTTAAGTAATACAATTCCCGGAGATTCGCTACAACCTAGAAATCTATTCATATGTACACCTTATCGATTCCCTAAACCTACACAATAATCTAGTTCCCTCAGAATTTATGAAACACACATAAATGATAACCCCAGAATTGAATTACATCACCCCCAACACCATCATTCCCTTGTTAATCAACCAGCTAAAACAAATCATTGCCCTTCAGACTCTATGTTGAAGGCCTAGGCATGATTCTCCCATCATGCTACAATAATAATATTCAATGAATTACAAGTCTAAAACTACTCAATTAGGCCTATCCTACCTGGATGCCAAGCAGTTATTGTAGAAGCCTGAACGCAGACTTCTGATTCTGTGAAAGAAATTCCTGAAAGAAAATAGGTCTGGAATCCCAGGTTTTCACCCCCTTTCAGCGAAAACCTCTTGTCCCCATGGCTCTCAAGCTTTGGAGCAGCCTAGGAAGGTTTTTAGAGCAACCCTCGTCTGCTTTCCAACTGAGGAGAAGAAATCTAAAATAAATTCCATATTTTCTATCTACTGCCTCCATCATACAAATGTAGCAACCGGCTGACTGTTATAGCGGAAAAATTCTTGCTATAGCAAGGTGACGTCAGCCCAGGCAATTTTAAAATTTTAAATTTTTTTGTCGTGTCATGCCCACTTAAATTAAAGTGTAATTTAATCATTCCCAAATTCTACGATATGGTAATTTTTAAAATAATAACTGGAAAGGTCATTACACTGAGGAGGAAGCAAATTTTCTTGATGATTAGGAAGTTGGTTCTCATCCCAATGCCCAAGAGTCTAGACAAGACTCTTAGCGTAGGGAATGAAATCAAGGTCAGAACAACTACAGGGATAACAACTATGAGAGGCACGATAGAGACCAAGGAAATTAGAGAGATAGAGATAGCTAGAGAAACAATCACAATGGTGTGTATGTGTGAAATGACTTATCCTGTTGTTACTATAAAATCACCTTATAGCAGATTTCAAAAATAATTAAAATACAATTTAGTTTAAGTGGGGTTGACTGGATAAAAATTTCAGATATTTAAAATTACCGGGGCATATGTCACCCCGCTATAGTGGGAATTTATTACCACTATAGCGCCACCACTATAGTGGTCAGTCGGCCTTTATAGCGGTATGATAGAGACAATAGCTTGAAACGTGATTTTTATTTTAGACTTCTCCACTTTAGTTGGAAAATAGACGAGGGTTGCTCCAGTAACCCTCCTAGGCTACTCTAAATCTTTGAAGCCATGGGGAAGGGAGATTTTGGTCAAGGAGGGGTAAAACCATGGATTTTGGGTCTATCTTCCGTCAAGAATCGCATTTATAAAGCCAGATTTTATTGTTCAGACCCCTGCAGCTAATGCTTGGTGTCCATGTAGGCTAGGTTTAATTTAGTAGTTGTAAACCTATATTTCTCTTGTATACTATTGTGTAGAATAATGGGAAGATTCAGGTTTAGGCCTTCGAGTATTGAGTATGGAGGAATATTGTATTATTTGGCTGGTTGATTGAATAGGGAATGATGGGGTCAGGGTGATGTGTTTTCATTCTGGATTTGTTTAAACTTGTTAATTTGTGTGTGATTCTAGATTCCAGGGAACTAGACTGTTGGGTAGGTTCGGGGAACCAGAATTGTTATGAATAAGTAAGTGGTTAGTTATAGTGGACTTGCGAATAATTTGACTAAAGAGAGTGGTATAAAACACAAAGGGGTGGGGTCTCAATGTAAGGTACGTTCTCTCTGGACTGTGTTTATCCTTAGGGAAGGGTTCCAGAGTTAGTGTATCGGTTGAATATATGTTTAAGAGGTAAATGGAGAGTTAGTCTTCGGACAGGATTTCAAATGTTGTTGTTATGAACCCGGTTGTTGGGTAGGTCATGGTTATTGTCTTTCCAAATGCAATACGTGTGCATGTAACTTTAGCTTAGTAATGTATGTGCCTTGTATGTTTAGGGAATGAAATTATGAATGTCTAAGTGTCCGGGTGTCAATCCTGTGATATGAACTTAGTTTTGTTGCTTGTTGGTTTTACAAGCGTGATATTATTCATCTATTTATTGACTGTTGGACTTGTGTGACATTTGGTTGGCTCAGGTACCATGCCTGGTACAGGATACATATTGATTAGCTCGGGTACCACGCTTGGTACGGGATACTTATTAATTTGCTCGGGTACCATGCCTGGTACAGGTTCTATATTAGTTGGCTTGGGTACTACGCATCATACGGGTTTATTTATGTTGTTTATTTAATATTTCTGTTGGTTCTATGAGTGGACCGGGTTGATTGTTTAAAATGGTGATTGTTGCATATTGGTCCATGAGAGGCCGAGATAGATGTATTTAAAAGTGGGATTGGTCCTTGTGTAGACCAAAAATTGCATGTTAAATATTTAGGTGTTGTTCTAGGGATCCTTGATTGGTCCGGATTACTTAAAAGTGGTAAATTCTCCTTGTTATGGTTCGTTGTTAAGTAGTTTGTTGGAAACGGTTTCATGTGGTTGGTAAGTTAGGGGATTCTACTTGTTATACCGCCGGACGCACATATCACACAAAATCCATTGACTATAACACACGAAGAAACTAAAAAATCCTTATTTCCCATTCCGAGCCACGTTTGAAATCCAAAAAGCCCACGTTTGCCCCTCCAAACCAACGCGTGCCATTAAATAGGTCGTCATGGACGCCCATGAAAAATTTCGTCCAAAATACCGCCGGATGCACATATCACACAAAATCCATAGACTATAACACACGAAAAAATTAAAAAATCCCTATTTCCCATTCCGAGCCATGTTTGAAACCCAAAAATCCTACGTTTACCCCTTCAAACCAACACGCGCCATTAAATAGGTCATCATAGATGCCCACAAAAAAATTTGGCCAAAATACCACCGGACACACATATCACACAAAATCCATGGTATATAACACATGAAAACACCGAAAAATCCCTATTTCCCATTCCGGTCCACATTTGAAATTCAACGCTCACATTTGCCCCTCCGAACCAACGTGCGCCATTAAATAGGTCATCACGGACGCCCACAAAAACTTTTGGCCAAAATACCGCCGGACACACATATCACACAAAATCCATGGACTATAACACACGAAAAAAAATTGAAAAATTCCTATTTCCCATTCCGGTCCACGTTTGAAATCCAAAAAGCCCACGTTTTCCCCTCTGAACCAATTATGCCTACTAGTATGTTGTTTGTACTGATACTACTCTTTCTATACCTTTTGGGGTATAGTTTGGTTGCAGGATCAGTGATGTTTCATAGGTACAGGACGATGGTGATCTCCAACAGCTTCTACTCTTTGTTTACATGGTGGAAGTTGTGTCTTCATTTATACTAGTATTTTCTCCTTTAGAGCACTTGTACCTGTTTAGACTAGTTTCTAGGGAGGGTTGTATTCAATTTGAAAAGGTTTTACCATATGAAAAATTGTAAATGTTCTGTTTCAATATTAAAAAGGATTACTTTCTTATGTTTTACTCTTAATTTTCTGCATTTACCTATTGGATCGGGTGGTAAGGGTTCTCCTATCTAGGTGCTTAGAGTAGGTGCCTCCACATCCTGGTAGTTGGGTCATGACAAATGGTATCAGATCCTAGGTTACCAGTCTCCCAGTATAAGTAAATGTCAGATAGAGTCCCGCGGATTGGTGTGTTGACGTCCACATCTAATCTTTGGGAAGCTATGAAGCATTCTAGGAATCGTCTTCTTTCTTTCATTCCTTTCATGCGGATTGTTACTTGCTTGTATGGGTTGAGTCCAATTGGTATCTCTAAATTCTAATTGGTATCTCAACTAGGTAAAGAATGTAATTTGACTCCGATTATAGTAACACAAGCAAGAGAAGTTGGAACCAGGAAGGTTCCAATTGGTATTTGGCCTTAGAGGTTGTGGTAAGTCCTGGATGACCGGCTAATAGCCATCCATGAGTTGAATAAAGAGTATTATATGTGACTTGATTGTACTGCTGCTTGAAGCTTGAAATTTTGTGCATTGCATTACTTGTATGACTGTAATTGTGTGGTGTGTAATTATTTACCTTATGGTGAAGACTTTGATCCGGGAAGAATCATAACTTGATGTTGTGTGATCTTGTGTTAATGATAAGGTGTTGTGTGACTTAATAGAAGAAGTAGTATTACGCTTAGATGTGGGCTTACCATTGGTGAAGCTGGTAAGGGAACAATATGATTGGTGACTGTGGGGAAAAATCGGTTTCAGGACAATCAGGTTTGGTTGGGAACCATGGGGAAAAGAAGGGTGATCCTTGTATGATAGTGGGAATGTGTTGTTGTGAACAGTTTTCTCGTGTATTTCATAATTGATTTTATGATAACATGATGCTAAATTTTGAATTATGCATTGCTGGGGATGGTCTTGGTGAACCTTACAGAAATTTTGTATTTCTGGGCTACTGTCATCGGGACTGCCATAGTGGAACTGTACCACTACGGTGACCCTGCTATAGCGGAAATTTTTCTGCTATGGAGGTGCCACTATAGCTGTGTGCCTATCACTATAGCAGGGAGAGCGGCATATAATCCCTGCCCTATTTTCCTTTGTTTTTCTTTTCATTTCCGAGGCGTCTAAAAATGATAGTTAAGCGGTAAGCTGCTATATAAAACAAGTAAATCACCGTTTAAGCTAATATAGTATGCATATAAGGTAAATATTGTCTGAAAGTAGCAACCATGTGCTTAAAAACAAAGGGGGAAAGGAAAGGGAATCATCATCTAGTACATACCCCAAATGGGGGAAAAACAATAAACAGTAGTCCTAATATAATAAAAGAGGGGGGGAGGTCCTAGTCGGATGACTCATCATCATCAGGGACTGCAGGGGCGGGGCCCTCGGCCTCGGTGTCGCTCAGAAAATAAAACTCCTGCAGGTTCTCCGGCTCTAGTCGGGAAAGCTCCTAATCGGGTGTAGCACAAGTAAACATAACCTTAACGATCTTCCATGTTCGGGAAAGCATGCGATCCCGGGATCACCTTTTCTTCTTCTTTCACCCAACTCCATGTAAAGTGCTGCAATGTCCTGAGCAGAAGGGGGAGGGGCTGTACCTCCAACAGTAGTACCCTCCATAAACTGCCTGACCGCGGATAGGTTCTACTGGAGCTGGCTGCTAGAAATTGGGGGCTGGGACTGGGAAGGAGAGGCAGTATCATCACCTTCATCATCAGCACCCTCGGCATCCCGGCTGCTCCCTGCTTCATTCACCTTCCTCTTCTTCTTCCCCGTAGAGGTAATCAATTTCACCCGGAGAGGGTGTAAGGGGGAATCCATATCCATATCCCTGTCGGTCTCATCCTCAGGCACATGGAATTGCCTTCATAGCTCAGACACCAAACTTGATAGGAAGGGGCCCTTCTTAGGACCCCGATAGAAGTACTTCCATTTAGCTACAATCTGAGCCCCCACATTTAACAGGATCCCCTGCATAACACAAGACACTACCAAGGCCCAAGAATAAGTCACATCAGTTGTGTTGCTCTATGGACAAATCCTCTAGGACACCAAGTTCAGCCACCACCTAGCATGGCTGAAAAATAAGTACTCGTGATGCCCTCAACACTGGCCAGTAGACCTCATCCCTGAACTCCTCTTCCACCCTGGTATCCCTCAGCCATATCATGTTCCACATATGATGCTTGGCTTTGTATGCCTCGTTCAAAACATAAGGCACCCCTAGCACCTCGTTGACATTCCGAGCATCCACAAGGACATCTACCCACTCAGAGGCAAATAGTAGGGTTGGGTTCATCCCAACGCATGGTGGGGAGGATGGCATAGAACTCCCTCACCCATCTTGAGCATCTATAGAGGGACGTCAACACCAATGGACCCCAGTTGAACTCCTGAAGCCTGAGATAGAATGTGGGTGCCTTCTAATTCACACCCCTCATGTTGAAGGCTCTTTCAAAGAAAAAACATGTCCACCACTAATCCTAAAACCTCTCCCGACTAGCATCATCGAGGAACCTCTCGTAGGGGGGGTGTTCTTGATCAGCAGCCATTGAGTAGTCAAACCTATAATTTATCAAGGGTTAGAATTAGAACTCATAAGAGCGCAAGGAAATGTAATTCAAAAAGGAAAAATCACTCTTGGTTATGCTTGGGAGGCTACTGTTTTCGGCCTCCCGCTATAGCGGATGGTCGTCTGCAACATATAGTGGGAATTTCTCTACTATGTGGGACTGCTATAGCAGTTGGGTTCCTCTATAGCGGTCTTTATCGTCCTAGATTTTCAAGGGGTGCATCAATGGCACCCCTTGGCCCAAATCTTTGTTTTTATCATTTCAAGTCCAGATCAGTGTTCCTAAAGTGCTCTACCACCTTTTTATGCCAAAATTTGGGCATTATAACCCCTAAAATTCATCCAAATCACAATTTTTCTTCAAGAACAACCTTTCATCTACCCTACCATTTTGAGCTCGTTTTGGGTAAAAAAATCATCTAATCCGTACGCTCAGAACGTTGTGGAGGCGTTGTAAACGTAAAAGAAGCACCCATACTTTGGAAACCCAATAAAAATCCAGCCAATTTTCAAATTCAAAAACCAACTACAATATCTACTTTAATCCCCCATTTTCTACTGCAATCCTATCAATAATCGTGCAATGGAGAAAGAAAGCAAGTGGGTACAATAGTTACCTGGATTTTCCAACATCGAGAGTAGAGTGATCAAGAGTAAGGGAGTGATTTTGGATGAAAATGGGAGAGAATGGGCGTGAAACCTATTTCCTCACCCTTTTTAACTATTGCCAACCACAATAGCGGTTGGCCTCTCGCTATAGCAGTACCGCTATGGCGGTATAATTTCTTCTATAGCGGAATGGCAGGTCAATTTTGGGAGCGAGAAGGTCCCTTCTGAGTCATTTGAAATTCTTTGCTCTGATATTTTACTAGGCCCCATATTTTTTAGGCACTCGGAAGCGGTCACTTTAAATTTTCCATATAGCTCAAAGGAAGGGTTTTTCCTTGATAGAGAGGGATTAAATTATTTCCATTTTAGTCGAGTATGACCAAAAGGGGGAAGGTTTTGATGGTTCACATAGGATCGTAATTACGCGGTCTAGGTGGGACTAGGGGATTTCTAAATTTGTTCTTCTTTCCTCTTTTGTACGGGATTATTCGGGGATAAATGATGGGTAAATTGGTATTTATTGTAATGACCTATCCCTTCGTTACTATAAAATCATCTTATCCAAATTTTGGAAATAATTAAAATATTGATTTAATTTAAGTGGAGTTGACAGGACGAAAATTTCAAATTTTTGAAATTGTACAAGCTGACGTCACTCTGCTATAATGGGAATTTATTACCACTATAGCACCACCGCTATAGCGGTCAACCGACCGCGATAGCGGTATGATAGAGGTAGTATCTTGAAATGCGATTTTTATTTTAAACTTCTGCTCCTGAGTTAGAAAATAGACGACGGTTGCTCCAAAAACCCTCCTAGGCTGCTTCAAAGCTTGGAAGCCATGGGAGGGGAGATTTTAGCTAAGTAGGGGTGAAACCGTGGATTCTGGGTCCTTCCTCCATCAAGAATTGCATTGATGGAACCATATTTTATTGTTCAGACCTCTGCACTGATGCTTAGCGTCCAGGTAGGATAGGTTTAATTTAGTAGTTGTAGACTCGAATTTCACTTGCATACTATTGTGTAGAATAACGGGAGGATTCATGTTTAGGCCTTTATGCACAAAGTCTTGAGGAATATTATATTGTCTGGCTGGTTGATTAAAGATAGAATGATGGGGTCGGGGTTATGTGTTTTCATTCTGGATTTGTTTAAACTTGTTAATTTGTGTGTGATTCTAGATTCTAGGGAACTAGACTGTAGGGTATGTTTTGGGAACTGGAGTTATTGTGAACAAGTAAGTGGTTAGTTATAGTAGACTTGGGAATATTTGACTAAAAGGAGTGGGATAAAACACAAAATAGTGGGGTCTCAATGTAGGGTACGTTCTCTCTAGACTGTGTTTATCCTTAGGGAAGGGTTCCAGAGTTGGTGTATTGGTTAAATATATGTCTAGGCGGTAAATCAGGAATTAGTCTTTGGATGGGATTTCAAATGTTGGGTTATGAACCTGGTTGTTGGGTAGGTGATGGTTATTGTCTTTCCAAATGCAATATGTGTGTATGTAACTTTAGCTTAGTAATGTATGTGCCTTGTACGTTTAGGGAATGAGATTATGAATGTCTAAGTGTCCGGGTGTCAATCCTGTGAAATAAACTTAGTTTTGTTGCTTGTTGGTTTTACAAGTGTGATATTGTTCATCTATTTATTGACTGTTGGACTTGTATGACATTTGGTTGGCTCGGGTACCACACCTGGTACGGGATACGTATTGGTTTGTTCGGGTACCATGCCTCGTATGGGATACTTATTGGTTGGCTCGGGTATCACGCCTGGTACAGGTTCTATATAGGTTGACTCAGGTACCTGCCTGGTACGGGTTTATTTATGTTTTTGATGTCATATTTTTTATGGTTTCATAAGTGGACTGGGTTGATTATTTGAAATAATGATCGTTGCATATTTGTCCATGAGAGACTGAGATAGATGTATTTGAAGGTGGGATTGGTCCTTGTGTAGACCAGAAATTACATGTTAAACATTTAGGTGTTGTTCTAGGGATCCTTGATTGGTCCGAGTTACTTAGAAGGGGTAAATACTCCTTGTTATGGTTCGTTGTTAAGTTATTTGTTGGAAATGGTTTCATGTGGTTGGTAAGTTAGGGGGGAAGACTAAGAGTCTAGGGTTATATCACTGGGTGGTTATTACATGTTAGGTATTGACCTAGGGATCCTTGGGCGGTCCGGGCATTTGTAAGTAGTAATATAAGTATATGTGGTCTAGTTATTGGGTAATTGCACATACTCCTGTTTGTGAAATCATAGTGGGTGACTTGAACAATGGAATGGTAGTCCAAGTCTGGGCTTAGTTGTCAGACTAGTTTTAAGTGTGACTTGGGAAGTCTAAGTGTTCAGTATGACTTGGGAAGTTCTAGGTGTCATGGTTTAGAATCTCAAGGTTTGGGAGTTGGCAGCGGAGCCGGGTAGGAGGACTCGGGATAAGGTGTATAAGTTCTTGGTGTTAATATTTTGGTTGTAAGGGTGGATATGGAAGGACCAGATTATTGTAACTTATTGGATTATTTCCTCCTACTAGTACGTGTTGTTTGTACTGATACTACTCTTGATATACCTTTTGGGGTATAGTCTGGTTGTAGGATCAGTGATGTTTCATAGGTAAAGGACGATGGTGATCTCCAGCAGCTTCTACTCTTTATTTCTATGGTGGAAGTTGTGTCTTCTTTCATACTTGTATTTTCTCCTTTAGAGCTCTTTTACTTGTTTAGACTAGTTCCTAGAGAGGGTTGTATTCAAGTTGAAAAGGTTTTACCGTATGAAAATTTGTAAATGTTCTGTTTCAATATTAAAAAGGATTACTTTCTTATGTTTTACTCTTAATATCCGCATTTACCTGTTGGATCGGGTGATAAGGGTTCTCCTATCTAGGCGTTTAGAGTAGGTGCCCACATGGCTCAATAGTTAGGTCATCGCAATGTGCCACCTGATGCTCGAGATAATCAGCCATTAGCCAATGAGCCCTCCAGCTCTAAAGTTGAATACATGTTGAAAATTTTATTGGCTAGATCCGAATCGATTGAGTCTAGGATCAAAGAGATGCGTGGTGAATTGTCTACCATGAAGCAGGAGGTTACTTCACATTCCACTGGCATTAAGCATCTTCAGAAATAATTTAGGCAGATCTCTGATGTAGCAAATCTGCGATAGAAAGGTACTTTGCCTAGTGACACCACACCAAATCCAAGAAATGATGGTCAATGCATGGCAGTTACCACCCAAAGTGGCAAGGTTTTAGTGTATGAAGCAGAACAGGTTGTTGAAGCTTAGGTTCCTAAAGAGAAATTTCCCATAAAGACTCGGGTGATAGTGAATAAAGATGGAGAGGAGCAAGACACTACTGATAGTGATAGATAAGCAGTTATTATGGCTCAGAAGGAAGAAACCGGCAGAGCTCTAGTTGAGACAACAAAAGCATCTAATTCAAAAAGGAGGGAAAGGATGATTCCTCAAACTTTGACTCATATTTCTATACCACCTCCTCCATTCCTCTATAGGGAAAGGAAGAAAGCAGAAGATGGCAAGTTCAGCAAGTTTATTTCTATGCTAAAGCAGTTGGCCGTGAATATTGCTCTAGTTGAGGCCCTAGGGCAGATACCTGGTTATGATAAGTTCATGAAAGACTTAATGATGAAGAAGAGAACAATGAGTTTTGAGCTAACAAATAACATGCACCATTGTAGTGCCATTGCCTCATGATCATTGGTTGAGAAAAAGGAAGATTCTGGAGCATTCACTATTACATGTACCATTGGGGCTTACAATTTTGCTGCTCTGTACGATCTTGTGGCAAGCATCAACTTGATATTGCTTATTATATACCAAAAGTTAGGCTTGGGAGCTCTTAGACCAACGACTATGAGGTTATAAATGGCAGACCAGACAGTGAAGAAGCTAGCTGAGATTTTATATGACGTGTTGGTAAAAGTTGTTGATTTTATCTTTCTAGCTGGCTTTGTGATTTTGGACTGTGAGGTAGATGTTGAGGTCTCCATAATCTTGGGGTGATCATTCCTGGCTACTGGAAGAGCAATAGTTGATATGGAGTGTGGTGAGCTACGGTTCCAGTTGAATGATGAAGAGGTAATTTTCAATGTGTGTAAGTCTATGAAGTATCCCAAAGATATGAGTGTCATCTCTTTGATTGATACTATTGATGTTGTAGTTGACGTGTCTGTGGAAGAGAAATTCCCTATTGAAACTTTGGTGGCAGTAATTATGAATATGGATGTTGAAGACATGGATGATTATGAGGAGGTGGTAAATGCACTATATGGTCAAGGTTCATATTCTTATTCACCTAAGAAGTTGGATATGGCCTTGAAAAATCATGAGACTTCTCCAGCCAAGCCCTCCATCGAAAACCCGCTAGTTCTAAAGCTCAAGCCTCTCCCAGTGCACTTTCAGTATGTGTTTTTAGGACCTCATGATACCTTGCCTATCATAGTTTCAGCTAGCCTACTTGAGTCCCATGTGGAAGCACTAGTGTCTATTTTATGGATGTACAAGAGAGCTATTGGGTGGACTATGGCTGACATTATTGGGATCCATCCAGGCATTTGCTCACACAAGATTCAGCTAGTGGAGGATTGTATTCCTAGCATTGAACACCAAAGAAGGTTGAATCCGCCAATGCAAAAAGTGGTAAAGAAAGAGATCATCGAATAGTTAAACGCTGGTGTGGTATTTCCTATTGCTGACATTAAATGGGTAAGTCCAATTCAATGTGTGGCAAAGAAGAGAGGGATGAACATTGTCCCTAATTGCAAGAATGAGCTGATCCCATGTGTATAGTCATAGGATGGAGAGTGTGCATGAATTATAGGAAGCTGAACCTTTGGACCTAGAAGGACCATTTTCCTATGATATTTATAGACCATATGCATGATATACTTGCAGGTAGAGGGTGGTATTGTTTACTTGATGGGTATTCGGCTTACAATCATATTTCAATTGCTCTGGAAGATCAAGAAAAGACCACTTTTACTTGTCCTTATGGTACTTTTTCATTCAAGAGGATGCCATTTGGTTTGTGTAATGTGCCTTCCACTTTCCAGAGGTGCATGATGTCCATATTTTATGACATGGTGGAGGACACAATCGAGATCTTTATGGATGGCTTCTCAGTTGTTGGTGACTCCTTCGAAGTTGCCTTGATAATTTGGCAAATGTGCTAAAATGGTGTAAAGAGACCAACCTTGTGCCGAAATGGGAGAAGTGCCACTTTATGGTGAAAGAAGGAATGATGTTGGGACATAAAATCTTTGAAAGAGGGATAGAGGTGGACAAATCAAAGATAAAATTTATTTCTAAGTTGCCTTCTCCGATTTTAGTGAAGGGTGTTCACAGTTTTCTTGAGCATGCTAGGTTCTACCAGCGGTTCATTAAGGATTTTTCAAAGATTGCAAATCTCTTGTGTAAGTTACTTGAGAAGAACACAAAGTTTGTGTTTGATGAAGCATGTTTGAAGGCATTTGAATGCCTGAAGGAAAAGCTCATCTCATCACCCATCATTATTGCACTGGATTACTCACAGCCTTTTGAGGTAATGTGTGATGCTAGTGGGTTACCTTTAGGTGCTATTTTGGGACAGAAAAAAAAGAAGATTTTTTACCCCATTTATTATACTAGCAAGCCATTGAATATAGCCCAGAGGAATTATATTGTTACTGAGAAGGAGCTGTTAGATGTGATTTATGCATTCAAGAAGTTCAGAGCATATTTGTTAGGTACCAAGATTATAGTCCATAATAACCATGCAATGATCCGGTATCTTATGGTGAAAAAAGATGCAAAGCCTAGGCTGATTAGATGGGTCTTGCTGTTGTAAGAATTTGATTTTAAAGTAAAGGACCGAAAAGGAACAAAAAATTAGGTTGTGGATCATTTGTCAAGATTGGAGCAAAAAGGGAGACATAAGAGTGAAATTGAGATTAATGAAGCATTTCCTGATGATTATGTGTTATCAGCCTCTCAAAATCTTTTTCCATGGTTCGCTGATTTTGCAAACTATTTAGTGAGTGACATAATGCCTAAAGACCCGAACTTCCACCAGAAAAGAAAGTTCCTCCATGATGTGAAGAAGTTCTATTAGGATGAGCCATATTTGTTCTGCATTTATATTGATAATGTGATTAGGAGGTGTGTGGCTAAGGCTGAGATGTTGTATATTTTGGAGGCATGCCATTCCTTTCCTTATGGCGGACATCATGGCAATATCAAAACTGCGCAAAAAGTAATTCAGAGTAGGTATTATTGGCCCGCTATCCATAAAAATGCTGATGATTATGTCAAGTTATGTGATCAGTGCCATCGCCAAGGGAATGTATCTAGAAAGCATGAGCTTCCGATGACCTCGATCCTTGAGATAGAGCTATTTGATGTGTGGGGTATTAACTTCATGGGCCTTTTTGTTAGCTCATATGGCCAGAGTACATATTGGTTGTTGTGGACTATATGTCTAAGTGGGTGGAAGCTATTGCACTGCCCAACAATGAAGGAAAGTGTGTCACTGCATTACTGAAAAAGAATATATTCTCCACATTTGGCACTCTACGACATATTATCTGTGATGGAGGTTCTCACTTCTTTAATCGATTGTTCAGTGCATTGTTGGCCAAGTATGGGGTCAAGCACAAGGTTTCTACGCCTTACCATCCTCAAACAAGTGGGCAAGCTGAGGTCTCCAATCGAGAGATAAAGACCATCTTAGCAAATATTGTGAATGCCAACTGGACAGACTGGTCGACGAAGCTAGATGATGCTTTATGTGCTTATCGGATAGCTTTCAAAACACCAATAGATATGTCTCCCAATCAGTTGGTGTTTAGCAAGGCTTGTTACCTTCAAATTGAATTGGAGCACAAGGCACTTTGGGCGCTGAAGAAACTGAATATGAACTAGAGTGAAGCCTCTAACTTGAGGTTGGATAAGCTAAATGAGATGGATGAGTTCAGGCTTCGTGCCTATGAGAGTGCAGCACTATACAATGAGTGGATGAAGTTGTACCATAACAAGAAGATTCTGAAAAGGAGATCAACCCTGGGGATTTAGCCTTGCTTTTCAATTCCAGACTTCGCTTATTTCCTGGCAAGCTGAAGTCAAGATGGGATGGACCGTTTAAGGTGGTCCAAGTATTCACATATGGGGCCATCAAACTTGAAGGGCCAGAAGGCAGAAACTTTAAAGTGAATGGACAGTGCGTGAAGTTATACTTGCAAACTCTGAAGGAGGTAAAAGTAATCTATCTTGTGTACCTTGACAAATTCTGAGTAATAAAAATACCAACATCGCGCCATGATGTTAAATCGGGCGTTTCTTAGGAGGCAACCCGAGGGGTAACTTGATGAAGTCTGATTAGTCAAGTAACCTGCATTGTGTCGCGATGTTAAATCAGGCACTGATTGAAAGGCACCCCAAGATGCTTTACTTCCTTTTCTTTTGATTTTTGGATAGGATTGATGTTTGCTGAAGTGTGCAGGATGCCAAAACAAAATGTGAAAGCAAAGTGTTGTAGGTGAACAAAGGGTTGTTCTATGGGTTGGATGACGGGTCGTAAATGACCTTGACGACCCATAGAACGAACTCATTATTCAATCTTAAGATGTCAACCCTTATATGATATTTTATAAGTGACAGGATGGTTTGTACTTCTTAATGACAGACCATAAATTCACCCGTAGACGTCTAGCAACAAGCAAATGAGAAACTCAGATCCACGAGTGGATCAATAACTCATCGTTTCAATCAACGGATCATAGTTTTCACTCGTGGATCCCAGGTATGTTACTGAACTGGGTCCAGGGTTTTTTTGTGCAAAAATTTTAAAACTTTCCCAGCCCGACCCAGTTCCATTTTCTTTCACCTGACAACCCTAATTCGTCCACCCATTTCAATTAAAAAGGAAGGAAATCAAATTAGAGAGCAAATAAATCCCTCCATCACTCCCATTACATTTAGAACTCCTTAAAATCCGCTTTAACTAATTTACTCAAAGAGTCGATCATCAATCTCCTCTACATCTCACGTACTCAAGTCACACTCACCATCACAGTGCATGCACTCCTCATCCATCCTCAAAGAAGTTCTTCTAAAGAGTAAGTTCTACTCACTCATGTTACTTTCAAGTTCTTCTTTAGGGTATGATGTCTATGGGTTCACAATACTATGTCTGTTAAATTTATTTTGTGATGAACCCTAGATTTGAGTGGTGACAACAGTGCTGATTTGATTGGGATCATATGGCTAGAAAATAATTTATTAGGAATAAAGTGAGGGAGGTGATGTTTGGTTGAGTACTTTGTTTTTAGTGATGTACGTTGGATGTATAGTCCTACCCAGTGAGTTGAAGGGCATTACAACCTCAAATATTACCTCGGTAATAAGGTCAAAGGTTATTTCACCGCTAACTCTCAATAATATGTGTGATAATCACTGGGGTGAAGTCTGAGTAGCCCTAGGTTTGATTTTAGTACAAGAGGGTTGCAAATTTGCAAATCCAATAATTGTATTTGTGCTTAATTGATGATTGTGTGATGAAACTTGGTCATTTCACCATGTGTTGAGACTTTCAACCCATGAAAAAGCTTCTATGGATAGTAATCTTAAGCACAGGATAAAAGACTAAGTATCAACACACAAATTGAAAAATTACCTGCTGTTAAGATTCCATGATTGGGTCGACGTCCCGTAGAATGGGTTTACGGACCGTTAACTCATTCGTGAAATTTTGATAAAAATTGCAACTCTCAAGTTTAACTCTATGAGTCACAGCACTTGTCCATAATTCTAAACTACGACTTGTCAAGTGACCCATAGATACTTGGGAGGACTTCACTATTTAGATTGAAACTGAATCCATAGATGGGTTCATGGACTATGGACTAGTTCCATAGGTCGTCAACCCACTCGTGGAAAGTTCCCTGCACCACTATCTGATGTGTCATGGATTTGTGTCTCTTTTGACGCTTAAAATTTGGAATTAGAGTATGTTCGTTAGCGATTTTTAGTGGATTTGATGTGTTTTTGAGTCTTGTACAGGAAAACATGGTTCGGAGACTAAGTACGGAGAAAAGATTGCAAAAGTGGCTGAAACTGACTTCTACGACTCAACTCTATGAGTCATGAATGCTTCCACGAGTCATGGAAGTCAGTCGTGGAAAGAGTCCTGCAGATGGTGTTGATGCAAGAGTTCTACATATGGTTTCCACGAGTCATGGACCATTTCACGAGCCGTAATCCCTGTCTGTGGAACCTGATCAGAGAAAGAGAAAAAGTTCTGAGATTGACGACTCAGTTCCATGAGTCATGATTCAAATCACGAGTCATAGATTGAACTCGTAGAAGTAAACCCGCAGCATGACAACATCTCTGAGTTCCATGAGGACCATTGACGACCCGTAGAAGCTTCCACGGCCCGTAGACTTTGTCCGTGGAAACTGCCGATTCCAGTTTTCCTTGTTTAATAAGGATAGGATTTCTATTGTTTATAAATACCTTTTCTAGGTTTTATTATACATTTTATGCTAGACACTTTGTAGGAAACACATTCGAAAAATTGTGATCTTAGTTTATTCTTAGTTTTGAGAGTTATATACATCCATAGTTCTTTGTTCTTAATTCCATCTTCATCTATTCAAGTTTACGGATTTCTTTACATCTGATTGTAAGTATATGATCATGAACGCATACATAACTTCTGATTGTTTACTTATAACCATGAGTAGCTAAATCCATAATTAGGGTTATGGGAATCATGAAAGATTAACGAAGTAGGAAAAGTACTTGGGTATTCTAGGGCGGTGTTTATGCATGTATTGTTCTTCCTTTCATTTTGATTTCTTTTTAATGGTGCGCAACGTTAGAACTCACCTTATCCTTACTTGCCAGACCAAGGAGGTAACGGATGGGAAAAGGGTTGTTTAACAACGGAGATTTGAGGCTATCAACCCTCATCTAATAGCTTGACCTTGTACGGGAATAGCTAATTCGGAATCCAAGGTAAGGGTTAGTAAATCATACACCCATGGCCAGACCAAGGCGTGTGGTGAAATTCATCTATCTGCCGGACCAATGATTTAGGTGAACCTAACTTACCGATTCTACATGCTAAGCACTAAGCTAGTTTACTAAGTCCATGAGTCATGAAATTCAGTCGTGGAAAGAGTCCTGCAGATGGTGCTGATACCTGATTTCTACGAATGGTTTCCATGAGTCATGGACCATTTCACGAGCCGTAATCCCTGTCTGTGGAACCTGATCAGAGAAGGAGCAAAAGTTCTAAGATTGATGACTCAGTTCCACGAGTCATGATTTAGATCACGAATCATAGACTGGACTTGTAGAAGTAAACCCACAGCATGACAACATCTCTGAGTTCCACGAGGACCGTTGACGACCCGTAGAAGCTTCCACGACCCTTAGACTGTGTCCGTGGAAGCTGCCGATTCCAGTTTTCCTTATTTAATTAGGATATGATTTCTATTGTTTATAAATACCTTTCCTAGGTTTTATTTTATGTTTTATGCTCGACACTTTGTAGGAAACACATTTGAAAAATTGTGATCTTGGTTTATTCTTGGTTTTGAGAGTTATACACATCCATAGTTCTTTGTTCTTACTTCCATATACATCTATTCAAGTTTACGGATTTCTTTACGTCTGATTGTAAGTATATGATCATGTACACATACATAACTTCTGATTGTTTACTTATAACCATGAGTATCAAAATCCACAACTAGGGTTGTGGGAACCATGAAGGATTAACGAAGTAGGCAAAGTACTTGGGTATTCTAGGGCGGTATTTATGCATGTATTGCTCTTCCCTTAATTTTGATTGATTTTTAATGGTGCATAATGTTAGAACTCGCCTTAACCTTACTTAACGGACCAAGGAGGTAACGGATGGGAAAAGGGTTGTTTAATGATGGAGATTTGAGGCTATCAACCCTCATCTAATAGCTTAACCTTTTCCGGGAATAGCTAATCTGGTATCCAGGCTAAGGGTTAGCAAATCATACACCCACGGCCGGACCAATGCGTGTGGTGAAATTCATCTATCTGCCAGACCAAGGATATAGGTGAACCTAACTTACCGATTCTACATGCTAAGCACCAAGCTAGTTTACTAAGTACAAACGCCTTACAAAGTTATGATCGCATAGGGAACACTACCCTAGTCACTTCTCTCATTGATTACAACTCTTAAAATTGTTACGTGTTACTTGTTTACATTCTAGTTACAATTATTACTTGTTACATTAAAAAAAACCTTCGTAGGGAAATAAATGGCTAACAGCACAAGTAAACACTAATTAACCATAGTCCTACCATATTCCCTGTGGGATCGACCCCAACCTTTGTTGGGTTCTATATTTGAACAACGACCACTTATGCTTCTAAATGGAGGTGTAATTTGGGCATATCAAATTTTGGCGCCATTGTCGGGCAATACAGTTTAGGATTAAGAGAGATTGTGTTTATTTCACTATTAGTCCTTATTTCCTGATTTTACTTTTTCTATTATTTTTGTTTTGTTACGCAGGTTGCATACTTGTACATGCCTAGTACAAGGAGTCAAGGCAATCCCTTGATCCCATATGATCCTGAACTCCATAGAACTTTGAGAAACATGGCTAAAGAGGGAGTTTATGAGACACCGGAACAGGTCACAGCTCAATTGTTGGCCAAAGAAGAGCAGAGGAAAAAGGCAAGGGAAGACGCCCTTGCTGCTGAAAATGTTCAAATTGTAGCAGAACTTGCAGCTCAAAATGCGGCAGCTGAGCAAGCAAGGCAAGATAGACAACAAACTGCTCATCAAGCTGTACTAGATGCACAATGTCACGCCCCGAGGTTACCCCCTAGATGTAACACGGGACCTGGGACCACAAGTGCCCCAAGCTAACCCTTGGTCATAGGATAACTCATGTATATAACCTAGGCATAGCAGAAGCATAGTAAGAATTAGATAACTCAATCCATGAGATAAACATCAAGAGGAACATGATTCGAAAGAGACCCGAATACTGTCTATGTCTGAAAAGCCTCTACTCATGACATAAGGAGTTGCTAGGACAAGACCCTAGCTAACTCAAGGTACGAAAGTAAATAATCAAAACTAGCTGAAGTCATATCTAGCCCTCGAACAATGAGGACTCACCAACACTGAATGGATATGGCCTGCGATCTCTAGCCACGTGCCTAAGGGAGGGAACCTGAATCTGCATCATCAAGAGGATGCAGCGAAAACTATGCATCAGTACAATAGGATGTACCGAGTATGTGAGATATGCATGATCATGATAAAAACATACTTAAAACATGCTCAACATGAGCTCTTTCGAAATAAGAGAGAGCATAAGAATTTATCAAGGTATAAGACATAAACATGAAGTAAAGTCAAGGTTCAAAGTAAGGTATCATATAACTTCATAACTTAAAAATAATCATGTGGGAGTTTCTTTTAACTGACATTAAACCATGATGAGTTATATGGAGTCCAGTGTCATGCACCCACACTGAAAAAGGTTGTTCTAACCGGCCAAGGTTAGAACCATGTTCATAAGGATCCTTTCATAAGCCACGGAGGGCAACCTACAGTGGCAACGTAGTTTTGGACTTGGGTTATCTAGAACTCTCATCGCTCGGTGCTAAATACTACTCCCAAACCATATAACATGAGGCTCACATACATGGGTCATATCAAGATGTCAAGCTTGTTCATAAACATGTTCATAACCCGGATCTTCATACTACTCATAAATATTAGTTTAGAAAATAATTCATGAGCATTAATGGCACATCGGGTGTCTTGCATTGCATAATAGTTCATAAATTGAAAATTTGCATGGCACTAGTTCAATTTCATAATACATATACTTTCATAAAACATAGGAACTAGGCATGCACTTACTTGAAATTCATGAAAACATGCTATCAAATACCTAATTTACTCGAATTAATTTATGCATGTAGAATTTGCCATAATCAACCTTCAATTTGAAATAGGTGTTCATATGTAAAAACCCATGCAAAATCATGCAATTTAGTAGTAATTTCATAATAAAAACATGAGAAGGCAGTTTATAGCAAAACCCATTAGAATTGGGTAAGAACCCTAATTTGAAATATCATGAAATAAAAAATAAAGATTTGGGGTTTTGGGAACAAGGGTGAAAGGAACCCATTGTTGAATACCCACATACCTTGATTGAAGCTAACCCACTTGAAATTGAAAAGAAACGAGAATTGATCTTGGAGCTTGAAGAGGTTCTTTTCATTTTTGGAAGATGAATGAGGTAATGAGAAGGAACTTAGGTTAATAGGTGTATAAACCCTACTAAAAGTAGCCAAAACAACCTCACTTTGGAGTTAAAAGAGTGGGTAATTATAAAAATACCCCTGGGATTTTATTAAGAAAAGCTGATAAAAAGGGGTCGGCTTCAAAAATCATGGGTCGGTTCCATGGGTCATAGTTTGAACCACGACTCATGGTTCCCACTCGTGGTTCCTGGCCAAGCGATTAGACTACTGAAGACATTCTACGGGTCAATAGGACGGACCCATAGAATGGATTACGATCCGTAGAACCAATTCGTCGTTCATAAGGGACTTGGCAGGCCTCTGATCAGGTTCCACGAGTCAACAGGATGGCCCCATAATTCAAACTATGGTCCGTCGTCTTGACTCGTGGTTCCTGGGAATCTGTCAGTCCTCAGGGCTGGTTCCACGAGTTGACAGGACAGGCCGTAGACTAAACTACGATCCATAAAACTAACTCGTGGTTCTCAGACCAGAGACTGATCCTGGCAGAATTAAACCACGAATCCGCTCCATAACTCGTGGTTCAAACCACAGTCCGTGGTTTGGACCCGTCATTTCTGTAAATTTAGAATTTTTAGATTTATGAGTTTAAAAGTTGGATTGAATTTTGGGGTGTTACAATATCTCCCAATTGGGTTAAGTCATCCTCGAATGAATACTAAGCAAGGAAACTTGGAGAGAACAACAGCCCAACCAACAACAAAACATGGAAACCAAGGAATAAATATGAAAAATAAACTTTTCAACTTAAAACATGACTGAATCAACTCTGAAAACATAAATACATGCTAGGATCATGAGGAAAACTGATGGAATAGAATCGGAGGAACATACTAAGGAGGAAACTATTACCTCAAGCTAAAACAGAATCGGAAGGAAAGAGATGAGGGTACTTGGCTTTCATGGTTGATTCTGCTTCCCAAGTAGCTCCCTCAACTAGTTGATTCCTCCATAGGACTTTTACCAAAGCGACTTCTTTGTTTCTCAACCTCCAAATCTGACGATCAAGGATCTCCAAGTGAACCTCCTCATAAGTGAGACTATCCTTCACACCCACATCCTCCAAAGGGACAATCAAAGTCGGATCACCAACACACTTCTTCAATAAGGAAATATGGAAAATCAGATGAACTGCTTCTAAATCTGATGGCAAATCCAACTCATAAGCAACGCTACCAACTCTCCTCAGAATACAATAAGGACCAACAAAACGGGGAATAAGCTTCCCTTTCTTGCCAAATCTCATCACACCCTTCATGGGTGACACCTTAATAAAAACCCAATCATCGACCTCAAGTTCCAATTCCCTTCTCCTCACATCTGCATATGATTTATGTCGACTCTGAGCGGTCTTCAACCTCTCCCTAATAAGTTGAACCTTCTCCATAGTCTCATGAACCGAATCTGGACCAATCAAGGCTGTCTCACCTACCTCAAACCAACCAATAGGATACCTACACATCCGACCATACAGTACCTCATAAGGAGCCATTTGGATGCTAGAGTGAAAGAGGTTATTGTAGGCAAACTCGATAAAAGGTAAGTGATCATCCCAATTACCTTTCAAGTCAATCACGCAAGCTCTCAACATATCCTCCAAAGTCTTAATAGTACGCTCTGCATGGCCATCCGTCTGTGGGTGAAAATCTGTGCTAAGCTTCACCTGAGTACCAAGACATCTCTGAAATGACCTCCAAAACTGGGAGGTGAACTGAGTACCTCTATCTAAAATGATAGACAAAGGAACACCATGCAATCTGACTATCTCTCGAATATAAAGTCTGGCATAATCATCTGCTGAATCAGTAGTCTTAATGGCTATGAAGTGGGATGACTTGGTCATCCGATCGACGATCACCTAAATGGAATCATGTTGCCTTCGAGTACGAGGCAACCTAGTGATAAAGTCCATATTGATAGCTTCCCACTTCTAAATAAGAAGGTCAATGTCCTGAGTTATGCCACCCGTTCGCTGATGCTCTACCTTCACTTGCTGACAGTTGGGATACTTAGCCACAAAACCGATTATGTCCCTCTTCATACCATTCCACCAATAGACTTCTCGTAGATCAAAGTACATCTTGGTGGCACCAGGGTGAATAGAATATCTGGAATTGTGAGCCTCAATCAAAATCTATTGTCTCAACCCATCTACATCTGACACATATAATCGACCCTGATAACGAAGCACCCCATCTCCCCCTAGGGAGAAAACCTCAACTATTTGCTGATGGACTGTATGCTTTAGCTGAAGCAAAATAGGGTCACTATCTTGCTTTGCCTTTACCTCAGCTACTAAAGATGATTCAAAACCATTCTGAACAATAACACCACCTTCTGTCGAGTCCATAAGGCGAACTCCCAACCGAGCAAGCCTATGAACCTCCTTAACCAATTCCTTCTTTGCATCTTCAATTAAAGATACACTACCCATGGACAATCTACGAAGTGTATCTGCTATAACATTGGCCTTACCCGGGTGGTAAAGCACACTCATATCATAATATTTAAGAAGCTCAAGCCATCTCCTTTGACGCAAATTCAATTCTTTCTTAGTGAACACATACTGAAGACTGTGATGATTGGTGAAAACATCCACATGCACACCATACAAGTGCTGTCTCTAAATCTTCAGAGCGAAAACCACGGCTGCTAGCTTAAGATCATGAGTAGGGTAGTTCTTCTCATGAACCTTAAGGTGTCTAGAGGCATAAGCAATCACTTTACCATGCTACATCTAAACACAACCTAAACCAATCTAAAAGCAACAAAATACATAACAAAGTCATCTAGGCCCTCGGGTAGAGCCAACACTGGAGCTGTGGTCAACCTAGTCTTCAATTCCTGGAAGTTCTTCTAACATAGATTAGACCATTGAAATTTTAACTTTTTCTGAGTCAACCAAGTCAATGGGACAGCAATGGAAAAAAACCCTTCCACAAACCTCCTTTAGTAACCAGCCAAACCTAAAAAACTCCTAATATCAGATGGAGAAGTGGGTCTAGGCCAATTCTTTACTGCCTCAATCTTTTGAGAATCAACCCTAACACCATCTCTAGTCACAATATGACCCAGAAAAGTAATTGACTGCATTCAAAATTCACACTTGCTGAACTTAGCAAACAATTACCGATCCTTGAGGGTTTGCAACACAACTCTCAAATGGTCTGCATGCTCCTTCTTACTCCGAGAGTAAACAAGGATATCATCAATGAAAACAATCACAAGCATATCCAAACACTATTTGAACATACGTTCATCAAATCTATAAAGGTTGCAGGAGCATTCGTTAAACCAAAAGACATAACAACAAATTCATAATGACCATACCGAGTTATGAAGGCTATCTTTGGAATATCACACTCTCAAACATGAAGCTGATGATAATCGGATCTAAGGTCAATTTTGGAGAACAAACTAGCACCCTGAAGTTGATCGAACAAGTCATCAATCCTAGGAATGGAATACTTATCCTTAATTGTGACCTTATTCAATTGACGGTAGTCAATACACAATCTAAGGGAACCATCCTTTTTCTGCACAAACAAAACTGAGTCACCCCATGGGGAAATGCTAGGCCTGATGAAACCCTTATCAAGAAGATCCTTCAACTGATCATTTAACTCCTTAAGTTCCACGGGAGCCATTCTATAGGGAGGGATAGAGATGGGTTTTGTATATGGAAGAAGGTCTATCCCAAAGTCGATCTCCCACTCGGGAGGGACTCTAGGAAAATCTTTGGGAAACACTTCTGGGAACTTATTTACAACAGGGATAGACTGAAGGGATGGGGTTCTGGACTCCGTGTCTATAACCCGAACTATATGATAAATATAACCCTTAGAAATCATCTCCTAGACTTAAGATAAGATATGAAACGACCTTATGAAGAAGGGGGACTACCTTGCCATTCTAGGATGGGTTCATTTGGAAACTTGAAACTAACAACCTGAGTATGACAATCAATCAAAGCACAACAAGCATACAACCAATCCATACTAAGAATAACATCAAAATCAGTCATCTCTAACTCTACTAAATCCGATGAAGAGACTCTTTAAAGGACTGAGATAGGGAAATTTCGGTAGATTCTTTTGACTAGGACTGACTCACCAACAGGAGTAGAAACACAAAAGGGTTCTAAAAGCAATTCAAGACAAGTTTGAATTTGCATTCTACATAAGCGGTCACAAAAGATAGGGAGGCACCGAGGTCCAATAAAGCATACACATCAAGAGAGAAGACTTTTAACATACCAGTGATAACATCTGGTGAACTCTCCTGGTCCTGATGAGAGGACATAGCATAAGGACAGTTCTGACGCTGATCACCAGAACTAGAAGTTGCGCCTACTAGGCTAGTCGACCTCCTGAGGCTGCTAGAGAAGACTGAGCCCTACTACCTCCCGGCCCCTTCTTAGCCAAAGGGCAATCTCTAATCATGTGTCAGCGTGTCCACATCCAAAGCATGCACTTGTTCCTAAATGACACTCTCCCAGGTGATTCTTCCCACACTTGCTGCAAATAGGATGGGAGGATCCTTTAGCAACACTCCCCTAATACTGTGAATAAGAACTAGATCCTCTACCAGTCTGATCATGATGAGGCCTCGGGGCCAGGGTAGGAGTACTAGCAGAAGAATGAACGGGTCCTAATGACTTCTTCTGAAATAAGGAGCGATGTCCATCACTGGATCTCTGATGGCCATAACCTGAACCTTTGGATCTATCCCTCTGATTCTCTCTAGCCATCTCTCTAAGCTTGTCCCCCTCGATCTGATGAGCATGAGTCATAATTCTGGAGATATTCATGTCACTCAGTAGCATAGCAGATCTACACTCTTTTTTCACCAAGTCTGAGACTCCATAGATATACTTACTCATCTGATCCTGTGAGTCAGCCACCATAGTAGGAGCGTATCTAGAGAGTTGAGTGAACCTCAAACTGTACTCTTGGAGTGTCATAGATCCCTGTCTCAAGTTCACAAACTCATCGTCCTTCGTTTGCCTTAACTCCCTCCGAAAGAACTGGTCGAGGAAAGCCCTTTTGAAACACTCCAAAGTCATAGGGACCTCGTCCCTAGCCCTAGCTTCCTTCCATTACGTGAACCAGATATGAGCTACATCCTTGAGTTGATAGGATGCTAACTCAACACTATCAACCCCATCCACTTGCATAACATCAAAGATTTTCTTCACCTCATCCAAAAGGTTAATCGAATCTTTCTCAATGTTTGAACCCTAGAATTCCGACGGGTTCATACGGATAAAATCACAAACTCGGGCCACTACCCCACTTTAAGGGTGGGCAGGGATAGGAGCCGACTGGTTGGCCTTAGCGGCCAAGGTCTTGGCTAGCATATTGATGGCATTCCTGAACTCCTTATTCATGACCTTGGGGGCCGGAACTGGAGGAGAAACATTTCGAGCAGCTCGGTGAGGCATAGCACATCGAGGCATAATCAAAAATGTACAAGGAAAGGATTAGAGGGATACTATAGTTAAACTCTAACGAACGATATGATCATGAAAGAAGTGAGGTTTTTCTAAGACATCTCATAGCTTCCCTCTCATAAGTGTGGCACGCTTCACACAGATAAAAGAGATTCTACTCGATGCGACTTTCAGATATCCTAAGATTCTTGAACCTGAGGCTCTGATACCAAGTTTGTCACACCTTGAGGTTACCCCCTAGATGTAACATGGGACTTGGGACCACAAGTGCCCAAGATAACCTTTGATCATAGCATAACTCATGTATATCAACTAGGCATAGCGGAAGCATAGTAAGAATTAGATAACTCAATCCATGAGATAAACATCAAGAGAAACATGATTCGAAAGAGACTCGAATACTGTCTATGTCTGAAAATCCTCTACTCATGACATAAGGAGTTGCTAGGACAAGACCCTAGCTAAATCAAGGTACGAAAGTAAATATTCAAAACTAGCTGATGTCATATCTAGACCTCGAACAATGAGGACTCACCAACACTGACTGGATACGGCCTGCGGTCTCTAGCCACATTCATGAGGGAGGGAACCTGAATCTGCATCATCAAGAGGATGCAGCGCAAAATATGTGTTAGTACTATAGGATGTACTAAGTATGTGAGATATGCATGATCATGATAAAAACATACTTAAAACATGCTCAACATGAGCTCTTTCAAAATAAGAGATAGCATAAGAATTTATCAAGGTATATGACATAAACATGAAGTAAAGTCAAGGTTCAAAGTAAGGTATCATATAACTTTATAACTTGAAAATAATCATGTGGGAGATTCTCTTAACTGACATTAAACCATGATGAGCTAATTGGAGTCCAGTGTCATACACCCACACTGAAAAAGGTTATCCTAACCGTCCAAGGTTAGAACCATGTTCATAAGGATCCTTTCATAAGCCATGGAGGGCAACCTACGGTGGCAACGTAATTTTGGACTTGGGTTATCTAGAACCCTCAACACTCAGTGCTAAATACTACTCTCAAAACATATAACATGAGGCTCATATACATGTGACATATCTATATGTCAAGCTTGTTCATAGACATGTTCATACCTCGAATCTTCATACTACTCACAAATCTTGGTTCAAAAAATTATTCATGAGCATTGATGGCACATCGGGTGTCTTGCATTGCATAATAGTTCATAACTTGAAAACTTCTATGGCACTAGTTCAATTTTATAATACATATACTTTCACAAAACATAGGAACTAGGCATGCACTTATTTGAAATTCATGAAAACATGCTATCAAATACCAAATTTACTTGAATCAATGTATGCATGTAGAATTTACCATAATTAACCTTCAATTTGAAATAGGAGTTCATATGTAAAACCCCATGTAAAATCATGCAATTTAGTAGTAATTTCATAATAAAAACATGAGAAGGCAATTTATAGCAAAACCTATTAGAATTGGGTGAGAACCCTAATTTGAAAGTTCATGAAATAAAAAATAAAGATTTGGGTTTTTGGGCACAAGGGTGAAAGGAACCCGTTGTTGAATACCCACATACCTTGATTGAAGTTAACCCACTTGAAATTGAAAAGAAAGGAGACTTGATCTTGGATCTTAAAGAGGTTTTTTTCCCTTTTGGAAGATGAATGAGGTAATGAGAAGGGACTTAGGTTAATAGGTGTAGAAACCCTACTAAAAGTTACCAAAACGACCTCACTTAGGAGTTAAAAGAGTGAGTAATTATAAAAATACCCCTGGGATTTAATTAAGAAAAGCTGATAAAAAGGGGTTGGCTTTAGGAATCATGGGTCGGTTCCATGGGTCATAGTTTGAACCACGACTCATGGTTCCCACTCGTGATTCCTAGCCAAATGATTAGACTGCTGAAGACATTCTACGGGTCAACAAGACAGACCCATAGAATGGATTACAATTCGTAGAACCAATTCGTCGTTCTTAAGGGACTTGGCAGGCCTCTGATTAGGTTCCACGAGTTAACAGAACGGACCTATATTTCAAACAATGATCTATCGCCTTGACTCGTGGTTCCTGGGAATAAGTCAATCCTCAGGTCTGGTTTCACAAGTTGATAGGACAGGCCGTAGATTGAACTACGATCTGTAGAACCAACTCGTGGTTCTCAAACTAGATACTGATCCTGGAAGACTTAAACCACGGATCCACTCCATGACTCATGGTTCAAACCATGGTTCATGGTTTGGACCTGTTATTTATGGAATGTTCAGAATTTTCAGATTTCTAAGTTTAAAAGCTTGATCAAATATTAGGGTGTTACAATATCTCCCCTTTGGGACCATTCATGCTCGAATAAAGACTAAGCAAGTAAACTTGGAGAGAACAACAGCCCAACCAACAACAAAACATGGAAACCAAGGAATAAACGTGAAAACTAAACTTTTCAACTTAAAACATGACTGAATCAACTCTGAATCTGACGATCAAGGATCTCCACGGGAACCTCCTCATAAGTGATACTATCTTTCACACCCACATCCTCTAAAGGGACAATCAAGGTCGCATCACCAACACGCTTCTTCAATAAGGAAATATGGAAAACCAGATGAACCGCTTCTAAATTCGATGGAAAATCCAACTCATAAGCAATGCTACCAATTCTCCTCAAAATTCGATAAGGACCTACAAAACAGGGACTAAGCTTCCCTTTCTTGCCAAATCTCATCACACCCTTCATGGGTGACACCTTTATAAAAACCCAATTATCGACCTCAAGTTCCAATTCCCTTCTCCTTACATCCGCATATGATTTCGTCGACTCTGAGCGGTCTTCAACCTCTCCCTAATAAGTTAAACCTTCTCCATAATCTTATGAACTGAATCTAGACCAATCAAGGCTTCCTCACCTACCTCAAACCAACCAATAGGAGACCTACACCTCTGACCATAAAGTTCCTCATAAGGAGCCATTTGGATGCTAGAGTGAAATCGGTTGTTGTAGGCAAACTCGATAAGAGGTAAGTGATCATTCTAATTACCTTTGAAGTCAATCACGCAAGCTCTCAACATATCCTCCAAAGTCTTAATAGTACGCTCTGCCTGGCCATTTGTCTGTGGGTGAAAAGTTGTGCTAAGCTTCACCTGAGTACCAAGACCTCTCTGAAATGACCTCCAAAACTGGGAGGTGAACTGAATACCTCTATCTAAAATGATAGACAAAGGAACACCATGCAATCTTACTATCTTCCGAATGTAGAATTTGGCATAATCATCTACTGAATCAGTAGTCTTAATGGCCAAGAAGTGGGATGACTTGGTCATTCGGTCGACGATCACCCAAATGGAATCATGCTACCTTCGAGTACGAGGAAACCCAGTGATAAAGTCCATATTGATCGCTTCCCACTTCCAAGTAGGAAGGTCATTGTCCTGAGTCATGCCACCCGGTCACTGATGCTCTACTTTCACTTGCTGACAGTTTGGACGCTTAGCCACAAAACCATTTATGTCCCTCTTCATACCATTCCACCAATAAACTTCCCGTAGAACACAGTACATCTTGGTGGCACCAGGGTGAATAGAATATCTAGAACTGTGAGCTAATAAGTTGGTAATCTACCAACTTATTAAACCTATATCCATGAATTATTGCTATATTTTTAGTTGATTTATAGGTTCTTATGGCCTGTATTGATGTCTATGCAGGTACTTTAGATAGAAGAGGAGAAACAAGGATATGGACCCAAAAAGAGCAAAAAAGTAGCTAAGTGTGAAAAGTTGAGAAAAGCTGGAGAATCTATTGAGAGGTGCGGTAGTTGTGCGACATGCACAAGCTGAGATGCGGTTCGCATCTCCTCTGCATAAAGCTGCAAAGATGACTGAAGATTCTGCTAAGAAGTGCGGTCACCACGCGACGCGCACATCCCGTGGTGCAGAATGCACCACCTTTGCACAAAGTCTACTTAAGCAGCTGAAGTCACTGGTTAACCTAAAGTAGGTGTGCGACGCGCACACTGCAATGTTCTAACCGCATGGTGCATCGACACCACTCGGATGTCAATTTTGTCCTAAATTTATGTGATAATTTGGGAACATATAAAAGGCAATTTTAGACTTGTTTTGTATAGACAATTGTTAGCAGAGAATTTCAGAGAGAGAACTTGGAGATATTTTTTGGCTTTTAAACACTTTTCTCTATCTCCATTGAGAGAGGGTTTCAATCCAATCCTTTGGTTAACAAATTGTGTATCTAATTTGACTCTAGAACTTGAGAATCAACTACAATGGATGGGAATTTGATTTACCTAGATGGTATATCTTCTCCCTCTTCTATGAGTGGCTAATTTCTCTTGTCTAGGGGTGTATTGATGATGGGTGCTTAGCTAATGGGTGTGGGTGTTGCTAATTCACTTTTATAATTGCTTATCTGATATGGGTCTAGTAATTTCACCTTGTTTTAATCTAATAATTTGTGGTTGCAAACATGAATTTACCTTACTTGGCTATATAATTGCTCGAGAGAGAATTTTGTAGTTGTGGATGTGAAATTGCTAGTGGGTACTTGGGAATCCACTTAGATTGGAGGCTAGACATATCTCCAATCACAGAATCTCTCATTTAAGGGTCAGTGCTAGAGATAGGACGACCTCCCCAAGCAAATATTGGTTGGTTATTTAGCACACCAAATGATATTCTAACCGAAGTCATCGGATATGTGGATGTTGATCGAGAGATAGCATTCCACACTTATGACCAAAGCTACCCATGTCAATAGGTGAGAATTTAAGTGAATTAGTGACCACCCTATCCTATAGCGAATGCCTCATTGGAAATGCACCCCTAGTCATCTAGTTCTTATTGGTAGACCCATCTCGATTTTATAGTTTTTATTTGAATTGAGTTAGCAGTGACAACTTTCCCAATTCCCCCCATTTACTTGCTTTGGTTTTGTTGAACAACTACTCTCACTTTGAAATCGCTTCGCACAATCTCTAATTAGTTAAATCATGTCCCTTGGGTATGACCCCTACATCCGTTGGGTTTATAAATGTGTTTTGACTATGCGATCGCCATGACCTCCTAGTTGGAGAGCCACGATTTGAACGTTCATAAAAAATGGCACCATTGCCGGGGACTTGAGTATTAGCTAGTTTTTGATTGTTGTTGTGAAGTCAACTTGAGAGTGCTTGTTTTCCTTTACTTTTTGTTGTTTTTGAGTGTTGATTGAGAAGGTCGGCTATGGAAGAAGCCAAGGATAATAAGAGCATTGGAAGCTTCAACAACGCCAATGCTGCGGAGCCAATGATGCATGGAGGTGTAGGTGCAATCCACCTACCCCCCACAGTGGGAAATGTTGTCTTCCATGTTACAAGCACCATGCTCCATTTGATTCAAATGAAGGGGCTATTTAGTGGAGATGCCCATGAGGATGCCAACCGGCATATTTGGAACTTCGTGGGGATTTGCCAATTATACATGATCCAAAATATCTCCCAAGAGTCCATTCGATTGCGCTTATTCCCTTTCTCTTTGATGGGGGAATCCATGGCGTGGTTGGAAGAATTGTCGGATGGATCCATCACATCTTGGGCCGAGTTGGTTGAGATATTTACCTCGAGATTCTTTCCTCTATATCGAATGATGAAGTTAAGAGATGAGATTACCAACTTTAGGCAGTTCTCGGATGAGCCTCTTTATGAAGTTTGGCTACGATTCAAAAAGAAGCTTCTATTATGCCCAAACCATGAGTTGTCAGACAATGTGTTGATCCAAAGCTTCTACCGATCATTGAACTCTATGAACAAATTGGTGGCTGATAATCTTGGAGGTGGCACCTTCATGGACATTAAGTTTCACATTACCTCGGAGCTATTAGAACGAATGACCAAGACCAATCAAGCTTGGCATATGAGAGAGGCAGAGGTGTCAACTTCAAGAACGCCCTCAACAATCTTGAAAAATAAAACAAGGAGAAAATATGAGGAGCGAGATGAAGCTTTGGCTAAAATGATGACACAAATTGACCTGATGGATAAGCATGTGATGGGAGCTGGTGTTAAGAAGATGAATGTAGTGAGTACACCAGAAATTAAGGTGAATAATGTTGAGCTTATGACTGAGATTGATGGTAAGCTATGCTATGTGTTGGAGGGTTCTCGCTTAAGGTATTATCACCCACGAGAGGAGAATCAAGGTTGGGAGGGCAATTGGCGTGAAAGAGATAAGGATGGTGATCACTTCAATCACCGGAGCTCGAATCCTTACATCCCCCCAAACAAATCTGATTCTCTATACCAACCAGGCACAAGCAATCTCGGACAATCCAAGTTAGAGGACATGTTGTCCTTGGTTCTTAAGAAGGTGGACACTACAAACTCGGGAGTGAGTGAGCTAAAGAGTGAGGTCTCTACACTTCACCAAATGGTGAGCTCCCATAGTGCCTCGATCAAATATCTTGAGGCCCAAATAACCCACCTATCAAATCAAATGAACCCACGGATGAAGGGAACACTGCCTAGTGACACCATCAACAACCCCAAAAATAAATGAGGATTGAGGTAACATCATCGTGACGCGATATTAAATAAAATGCTGCTTGGGAGGCAACCCAAGTTTCTTTCTTTGTTTTTGGTTATTGTTTGTTGTTTTTGATGTTCTATAGGGAATACATGGAATGGAAACATGGATAAAGGAAAATAAGTCAAAAATGTGCCATGTGGTGGATGGTGCGGACTGCACAAGCCATTGTTGCACAGCCAACCGCACACCAAAATAGAGGGCCTACAGGAAAAGTGAAAAAATGGAGGTGACATGTGATGGGCTGTGCGGACCGCACAATCCTAAGTGCGTGTCGCACCTCCCTCACACCAGAAAATAGATGCCTAGGTAAGCCCAAAAGAGAAAAAGAGGGCATGTATGATACGCCATGCAATCCGCACCTTGCCTGGTGTTAATTGTATGTCGAGGAACATAGGAGGTAAATTTGAATTTTTTTTATTGACCTAACCTATTGATCGACACGACCCAGAGACGACCCGGCCGACTCTTCTTCTTCTTTTTCTTTTAAAACCACCTTGCTCTCTTCCTTTTCCACCATATTCCTCCAAAACTCTCACAATCCTCCACCAAAATTCTCTCCAAACCCCTCAAACTCCCACAAATCCTTCTCCTCTTCTCACCTCATCTTCTCCACCAGTTCTCCACGTCACCGCTGTCATTCTCCAGGAGGTCTTGTGGGTCACCATTATTGGAATTCAAAAAGCTTTGATTTCCATTCTTCCCTTCATAATCTTCACTTGTGGTAAGTTTCCCGACGTTAAATAGTTGTTTTTATGATTGTTGGGAACTCATATTGTGAAGCATGCTTAGTAGACTAGCCATGTTGATAATGAGTGAGATCCAAAAATTTTGGGTCCCCAATTTTGAGTCGTAATGATGAAATCTTTTGATGTCAAGTTGGTAGATTGTAAATTTTGACTATACATGTTGATTGATAGTAATGTTTAGCCTTAATATCTATGATGGGGTAAAGTCTGAGTAACCCACTTATGACTAGTGCTTGATTTGGCCCGATGATAGATCGGGTGACGTCGTTCTTAAGGGCAAGTCATCTGTAGTCACAAAGTTTTGTTTGATAATTGATAACTGAGGCTGAATGTTGTTGATTATATGTCTATGATCCTGATTGAAAATCTAGTTGGGGTGTATGATCTTGTGCGGGGAGGAGGTTAATTGTTGATATGCTTGTTGGTGCCCATTGTTGCAAGGAAGGCTTGATGTTCCCAATGATAGATGGGGTAACATCCATCTTAAGGGAAGTCATTGAGTCCGTTCTTGTTGGTTATGTGTAAATGGAAATTTGGGGAAGTCTGAGTACCCAGCAATTCTCCCCTCTCACGGGATACTTCGGAGGCACGCCACATGCCCATGTACCCTCTATGACAAAGAGTGGTCTTCAAGATATGGTCGACAGAACTCATAGTCATGAGAAGCAACTGGTAGACTTAGCCACAAAACTACCTGGAATGATCAACAAGGCAGTTAAGAGTGCAGTGAAGGGGGTGGTTGATAGTCTAAACATGTTGTACAAGCGGGTTGATGTTATAGAAGGGGCAATTTCAAAACTCCGGAAATATATTGACAAGTCCAAAGGAAAAGATCCGGTGGTGGAAGCTGATTTGACCACATTGCCTCCACCAAGAAGGATTCCCGGACCTCTGGATGGTTTGTTTGCTTTATATACATCCGAGGAGCTGCCTGGTCATGCTGAGCAAGAGCTGGATGATGATGAGAACCCCGAGTTTCAGAGAGTGCTTCATGACTCCACAATTTTGGCAAACTCTCGAAGGGGTGGTGCTGGCCTATGTAGGAAGAGTGTTGAAGAAGAAGCTGCTTCTGATGGTGGTGATGATGAGGACTAGATCCTACAGGGAGTTTCACCCTTTCCCATTGCACTATGAGCATTGAGGATAATTCTTCTTTCATGGGAGAGGGTGGCTTTCTTTACTTGCTTTTTGGTACCCGTGAGTGGGCTTGAGATAATTTATTGCCCTTGTCAAGCCTAGTTGACTATTCTGCTTAGTTTTATTTGGCCCTTATCGGGCACATTTTGGATAATTGATTGTGATGCTACTATTTTTTTCTTTCTTTAGATTATGTTTTTGTTTTACTTTGAGCTCAATTGTGCCCTCACCGGGCTTGAATTTTATTAATGATGTGCCAGGTTGGTCTTATATGCCTCATTGTTCCACTACTTGTGCCTTGCAATTGCGCTAAATGCCTACACCGAGGCTTGTTCTTGATTGATTCATGAGCGCTAAAGGTTGTGGATCGCCTTATTGATAGTAGTGTAGAAATAAACTCCGAGGGTTTTCTTAATACTACGGTTCTTTCCCTAGGAGCAAAAGTTTTTATTATTTTCTTTTTCTTTTGTTTTGTTTTTGTGTGTTGAACCGGGTTGGTGTTTCCCTATGATAGATTGAGAGGCAACTTTCTTAAGGGAAAATGCCAAGTTTAGTTTAGAATTGAGTCCGTAAATGCTTGTCTCGAAATGGGCCCACCAAAAACAATTCCTGGTAAATTGTTTTTGAAAAGGAAAAGAGGAAGGGAAATGAATTTTTGAGGAAAAAAAGTGTTTTCTTGTCATGACTTGCACACTCTCGCTTTGTCTTGATTGACTTACAAACGAGTGTGTAATGAATTCGGAATAGCTTGTCAAAAGTCATTTTCCCCAATTGATTGTGGGACTAATAGATGAAGTATTGTGGCATGATGCCTTGTGCGGTGAGGCTTTACCTTGATTCTTGTGCATAAGTGTCATCTAGAACTTACCTGGAATGTGATTCAAGGCAAAATTCTAGGTGTAACCAAGCTTGGGAAATGACTTTAGGCCCATTTTGATAGCCACTTCACTCAAATGACCTCCCAATGACATCAAATCTTAGTGAACCCCTTTGAGCTTGTGACCATTCTTTGACACCTTTGTAACACCTTGACCTGTTTGGAACCTCTATCCTGGCACCCATCCTCCCTAATTGCTTGGAAAATGAAATGTAGGCTAAAAGCCTAAGTTTGTGGGGGGGGGGACAAAAGATAACATAGGCAAATGCCTAAGTTTGGGGGGTGCATGTGATCAAATGAGGAGAATTCAAGTGCAAGGTAGCACCTTGATTCGAGAATTGAAAATTGCTCTAAAAGATCAGCCTAATGAGCAAATTGAAAAGCAAAAATAGGTGCTACCAAGTGAAAATGATATAAGGTGTGAATGATCATGAGGTAAAAAAGGAGAAATCTTGGGTTGTGTGAGGGAGAAATAAGGTGAAGTTGAAAATTGAAAAATGTTTTGAAATGAAAACAAAGAGCATTAGGGAGGTGTAGTCACTTGAACCAAATTATATCCTCACCTTAGCCCTAGCCAACATCGTAACCCGCAAGTCCTTGGTGATTCCGATCTTGGCTACCCTACATTAGTGGCGATCTACATGAAGCGCAAGCCTATGGTTCGGCGCGTATGCACTTGAACTTCCTTGAGAGAGTGAGAGTCTTCTTGGTTCTCTTATAATCCCGTGGTTAAGAATTGAGTAATTGTGAGTGGGATTCTCTCTTGTGGTGAGTGGCATCATACACTCGAATTGAAGCAATGAGTCTCTATTTCAATTGAGGGGAATGAATGAGACAAGTTGTGTGGTGAATCTCGAGGCAAACCTTGATGGTTCATGCCAATGACTTGAGAAGCTAAAATGTCTTGTTTTGAATGGCAAATTCCCTTGAGTTTTAAAAGAGACATGATGTCCTTTTTGAAAAAAAGTATTGAAATGAGCAATTGCCTTGAGCATGTGGGGGTCGAAATTGAGATAAGCATAGTAGTTGAGTCTTTTGCTTGAGTCTTTTGTTTGTTTATTTTTCTTAAATTTTTAGTGTAGAAAAGTTTTTGTGCCTTAAATGAGCCTTAGCATAATTCATTCCTTGCCATGTGAGTATCTTGCTTGAGGACAAGCAATAGTTCAAGTTTGGGGGTTTGATAAGTCGGTAATCTACCAACTTATTGAACCTATATCCATGAATTATTGCTATGTTTTGAATCGATTTATAGGTTCTTGTGGCCTGTATTGATGTCTATGCAGGTACTTTGGATAGAAGAGGAGAAACAAGGATATGGACACAAAAAGAGCCAAAAAGGAGCTAAGTGTGAAGAGTTGAGAAAAGCTGGAGAATCTGCCGAGAGGTGCGGTGGCTGTGTGAAAAGCACAAGCCAAGATGTGGTTCGCATCTCCTCCGCATGAAGCTACAAAGATGACTGAAGATTCTGATAAGAAGTGCGGTCACCATGCGATGCGCACATCCCATGGTGCAAAATGCACCACCTTCGCACAAAACCTACTTAAGCAGCTAAAGTCACTGGTCAACCTGAAGCAAGTGTGCGACGCATACACTGTGACGTGTGAACCACACGTTGCGTCGCACACCACCCAGAGGCCAATTTTGTCCTAAAATTATGTGACGATTTGGGAACATATAAAGACAATTGAGGCTTGTTTTATATAGACAATTTTTAGCAGAGAATTTCAGAGAGAGAACTTCGAGATATTTTTGGCTTGTAAACACTTTTCTCTATCTCCATTGAGAGAGGGTTTTAATCCAATCCTTTGGTTAACAAATTGTGTATCTAATTTGACTCTAGAACTTGAAAATCAACTACAATGGATGGGAATTTGATTTACCCAGCTGGTATATCTTCTACCCCTTCTATGAGTGGCTAATTTCTCTTGTCTTGGGGTGTATTGATGATGGGTGCTTAGCTAATGGTTGTGGGTGTTGCTAATTCGCTTTTATAATTGCTTATCTGATATGGGTTTAGTAATTTCACCTTGTTTTAATCTAATAATTTGTGGTTGCAAACATGAATTTACCTTACTTGGCTATATAATTGCTCGATAGAGAATTTTGTAGTTGTGGATGTGAAATTGCTAGTGGGTACTTGGGATTTCACTTAGATTGCAGGCTAGACATAGCTCCAATCACGGAATCTCCCATTTAAGGGTCCGAGCTAGAGATAGGATGACCTCCCCAAGCAAATGTTGGTTGGTTATTTAGCACACCGAATGATGTTCTAACCAAAATCATCGGATATGTGGATGTTGATCGAGAGATAGCATTCCACACTTATGACCAACGCTACTCGTGTCAATAGGTGAGAATTTAAGTGAATTAGTGACCACCCTATCCTATAGTGAATGCCTTATTGGAAATGCATCCCTAGTCATTTAGTTCTTGTTGGTACACCCATCTTGATTTTATGGTTTTTATTTGAATTGAGTTAGTAGTGACAACTTTCCCAATTCCCCCCATTTACTTGCTTTGGTTTTATTGAACAACTTCTCTCACTTTGAAATTGCTTCGCACAATCTCTAATTAGTTAAATCAGGTCCCTTGGGTACGACCCCGACATCCATTGGGTTTATAAATGTGTTTTGACTACACGATCGCCGTGACCTCCTAGTTGGAGAGCCACGATTTGAGCGTTCATCATGACCCTCAGTCAAAATCTACTGCCTCAACCCATCTACATCTGGCACACACAATCGACCCTGATAACGAAGCACCCCATCTCCCTCTTGGGAGAAAACCTCAACTCTTTGCTAACGGACTACACCCTTTAGATGAAGCAAAATAGGGTCACTATCTTGCTTTGCCTTTACCTCAGCTACTAAAGATGATTCAGAAACATTCTGAACAATAACACCACCTTATGTCGAGTCCATAAGGTGAACTACCAACCGAGCAATCCTATGAACCTCCTTAACCAATTCCTTCTTTCCGTCTTCGATTGAAGACACACTACCCATGGACAATCTACTAAGTGCATTCGCTATAACATTAGCCTTACCCAGGTGGTAAAGCACACTCATATCATAATCTTTAAGAAGCTCAAGCCATCTCCTTTGAGGCAAACTCAATTTCTTCTGAGTGAACACATACTGAAGACTCTTATGATCGGTGAAAACATCCACATGCACACCATACAAGTAATGTCTCCAAATCTTCTGAGCAAAAACCACGGTTGCTAGCTCAAGATCATGAGTAGGGTACTTCTTATAATGAGTAGGGTAGTTTTTCTCATGAACCTTAAGCTGTCTAGAGGCATAAGCAATCACTTTACCATGCTGCATAAAAACACAACCCAAACCAATCCTAGAAGGAACACAATACACAACAAAGTCATCTAGGCCCTCGGGTAGAGCCAACACTGGAGTTGTGGTCAACCTAGTCTTCAATTCATGGAAGTTCTTCTCACATAGATCAGACCACTAAACTTTTATCTTTTTATGAGTCAACCGAGTCAATAGGGAAGCAATGGAAGAAAACTCTTCCACAAACCTCCTGTAGTAACCAGCCAAACCCAAAAAGCTCCTAATATCAGACGGAGAAGTGGGTCTAGGCCAGTTCTTTATTGCCTCAATCTTTTGAGAATCAACCTAACTACCATCTCTAGTCACAATATGACCCAGAAAAGCAACAGGCTGTATCCAAAACTCACGCTTGCTAAACTTAGCAAACAACTGCCGATCCTTGAAGGTTTTCAACACAACTCTCAAATGGTCTACATACTCTTCCTCACTCCGAGAGTAAATAAGGATATCATCAATAAAAACAGTCACAAACATATCCAAATACTGTTTGAACATATGGTTAATCAAATTCATAAAGGCTGCAGAAGCATTCGTTAGACCAAAAGACATAAGAACAAATTCATAATAACCATACCGAGTCCTGAAGGCTATCTTCGTAATTTCACACTCTTAAACACGAAGCTGATAATAACTGGATCTAAGGTCGATTTTGAAGAAGAAACTAGCACCCTGAAGCTGATTGAATAGGTCATCAATCCAAGGAATGGGATACTTATTCTTAATTGTGACCTTGTTCAATTGACGGTAGTCAATACACATTCTAGGGGAACCATCCTTTTTCCGCACAAACAAAACTGGTGCACCCCATGGGGAAATGCTAGGCCTGATAAAACCCTGTTAAGGAAGATCCTTCAACTGAACCTTTAACTCTTTAAGTTCTGAGGGAGCCATTCTATAGGGAGAGATAGAGATGGGTTTCGTATCTCGAAGAAGGTCTATCCCAAAGTCGATCTCCCACTCAGGAGGGACTCCGGGAAAATCTTTGGGAAACACTTCTGGGAACTTATTCACAACAGGGACAGACTGAAGGAATAGGGTTCCAGACTCCGTGTCCATAACCCAAACTATATGATAAACATAACCCTTAGAAATCATCTTCCTAGCCTTAAGATAAGATATGAAATGACCTTTCGAGGAAGGGGGACTACATTTCCATTCTAAGACGGGTTCATTTGGAAACTTGAAATTGACAACGTAAGTACAACAATCAACCGAAGCATAACAAGCATACAACCAATCCATACCAAGAATGACATCAAAATCAGTAATCTCCAACTCTACTAAATCCGCTGAAATAACTCTGTGAAGGACTGAGATATGGAAATTTCTATAGATTATTTTGGCTAGGACTGACTCACCAATAGGAGTAGAAACACAAAAGGATTCTAAAAGCAATTCAGGATAAGTTTCAAATTTGCATGCTACATAAGAGGTCACAAAAGATAAGGAGGCACCGGGGTCCAATAAAGCATACACCTCAAGAGAAAAGACTTTCAACATACCAGTGACAACATCCGGTGAACTCTCCTGGTCCTGATGAGAGGACATAGCATAAAGATGGTTCTGGCGCTTTCCACCAGAACTAGAAGTTATGCCCTGCTCGGCTGGTCAACCTCCTGAGGCTGCTGGAGCAGACTGAGTTCTACTACCTCCCTGCCCCTTCTTAGCTGAAGGTCAATCTCTAATCATGTGTCCAGCCTATCCACATCCAAAGCATGCAACTGTGCCCAAACGACACTCTTCGGGTGATTCTTCCCACACTTGTTGCAAATAGGATGGGAGAATCCTTTAGCAACACTCCCTTTTGACTACAAATAAGTACCAGATCCTCTATGAGTCTAATCATGATGAGGCCTCGGAAACTGGGTAGGAGCACTAGCAGAAGAATAAAGGGGTCCTAATGATTTCTTCCGAAATGAGGAGCGATGTCCACCACCGGACTTCTGATGGCCAAAACCTGAACCTTCGGTTCTAACCCTCTTGTTCTTTCTAGCGAACTCCCTAAGCTTGTCCCCCTCAATCTGGTGAGCATGAGTCATAAATCTGGAGATATTCATGTCACTCAACAGCATAGCAGATCAATACTCTTTTTTCACCAAGTCTGAGACTCCATAGATATACTTGCTCATCTGATCCTATGGGTCAGCCACCATAGTAGGAGCGTATATGGACAGCTTAGTAAACCTCAAACTGTACTCCTGGACTTTCATGGATCCCTGTCTCAAGTTCACAAACTCCTCAGGCTTCGCTTGCCTTAACTCCCTCGGAAAGAACCGGTCGAGGAAAGCCCTTTCGAAACACTCCCAAGTCATAGGGACCTCGTCCCTAGCCCTAGATTCCTTCCATTCTGTGAACCAGATATGAGCTATATCCTTGAGTTGATAGGATGCTAACTCAACACTATCAACCCCAGCCACTTGCATAACATCAAAGATTTTCTTCACCTCATCAGAAAAGTTAAGCGGATCTTTCCCAACCTTTGAACCCCCGAATTCTGGCGGCTTCATACGGATAAAATCACAAACTTGGGCTGCTACCCCACCTTGAGGGTAGGCGGGGATAGGATCCGGTTGGTTGGCCTGAGAGGCCAAGGTCTGGGCTAGCATATGGATGGCATTCCTGAACTTCTTATTCGTGACCTCGGGGCCAAAATTGGAGGAGCAACATTCTGAGCTGCTCGGTGAGGCATAGAACATCGAGGCATAATATAAAATGTACAAGGAAAAAATTAGAGGGATATTAGAGTTAAACTCTAATGCACGATGTGATCATGAAAAACTGAGGTTTTTTTAAGACATCTCGTAGCTTCCCTCTCATAAGTGTGGCGTGCTTCACACACATGAAAGAGATTCTACTCGATGCGGCTTTCAGACATCCTAGGATTCTTGAACTTGAGGCTCTGATACCAAGTTTGTCATGCCCCAAGGTTACCCCCTAGACGTAACATGGGACTTGGGACCACAAGTGCCCCAAGCTAACCCTTGGTCATAGCATAACTCAGTTATATATCAACTAGGCATAGCGGAAGCATAGTATAAATTAGATAACTCAATCCATGAGATAAACATCAAGAGGAACATGATTTGAAAGAGACTCGAATACTGTCTATGTCTAAAAAGCCTCTATTCATGACATAAGGTGTTGCTAGGACAAGACCCTAGCTAACTCAAGGTACGAAAGTAAATAATCAAAACTAGCTGAATTAATATCTAGCCCTTAAACAATGAGGACTCACCAAAACTGATTGGATATGGTTTGTGGTCTCTAGCCATGTGCCTGAGGGAGGAAACCTAAATCTGCATCATCAAGAGGATGCAGCACAAAATATGTGTCAGTACTATAGGATGTACCGAGTATGTGAGATACGCATGATCATGATAAAAACATACTTAAATCATGCTCAACATGAGCTCTTTCAAAATAAGAGATAGCATAAGAATTTATCAAGGTATAAGACATAAACATAAAGTAAAGTCAAGGTTAAAAGTAAGGTATCATATAACTTTATAACTTGAAATAATCATGTGAGAGTTTCTCTTAACCGATATTAAACCATGATGAGATACATGGAGTCCAGTTTTATGCACCCACATTGAAAAAGGTTGTCCTAACCGGCCAAGGTTAGAACCATATTCATAAGGATCCTTTTATAAGCCACGGAGGGCAACCTACGATGGCAACATAGTTTTGGACTTGGGTTATCTAGAACCCTCATCACTCGGTGCTAAATACTACTCCCAAAACATATAACATGAGGCTCACATACATGTGACATATCTAGATATCAAGCTTATTCATAAACATGTTCATAACCCAGATCTTCATACTACTCACAAATTTTGGTTTAGAAAATGATTCATGAGCATTGATGGCACATCGGGTGTCTTGCATTGCATAATAGTTCATAACTTGAAAACTTGCATGGCACTAGTTCAATTTAATAATATATATACTTTTATAAAACATAGGAACTAGACATGCACTTACTTGAAATTCATGAAAACATGCTATCAAATACCCAATTTACTTAAATTAATTTATGCATGTAGAATTTGCCATAGTTAACCTTCAATTAGAAATAGGGGTTCACATGTAAAAACCCATGAAAAATCATGCAATTTATTAGTAATTTCATAATAAAAACATGAGAAGTCAATTTATAGCAAAACTCATTAGAATTGGGTAAGAACCCTAATTTGAAAGTTCATCAAATCAAAAATAAAGATTTGGGATTTTGGGCACAAGGGTGAAAGGAACCCATTGTTCAATACCCACATACCTTGATTGAAGCTAACCCACTTGAAATTGAAAATAAAGGAGACTTGATCTTAAAGCTTGAGACTTGGAGCTTGAAGAGGTTTTTTGTCCTTTTTAGAAGATGAATGAGGTAACGAGAAGGGACTTAGGTTAATAGGTGTAGAAACCCTACTAAAAGTTGCCAAAACAACCTCACTTAAGATTTAAAAGAGTGGTTAATTATAAAAATACCCCTGGGATTTAATTAAGAAAAGCTGATAAAAGGGGTCGGCTTTAGGAATCACAGATCGGTTCCATGAGTCATAGTTTAAACCACGACTCATGGTTCTCACTCGTAGTTCCTGGCCAAATGATTAAACTACTAAAGACATTCTACGGGTCAACAGGTCAGACCCATAGAGTGGATTACGATTCGTAGAACCAATTTGTTGTTCTTAAGGGACTTGGCAGGCCTCTGATCAGGTTCCATGAGTTAATAGGACGGACCCATAATTCAAACTATGGTCCGTCATCTGACTCGTGGTTCCTGGAATCAGTTAGTCCTCAGTTCTGGTTCCACGAGTTGACAGGACAGGTCGTAGACTGAACTATGGTCCGTAGAACCAACTCGTGGTTCTCAGACCAGAGACTGATCCTGGCAGACTTAAACCACAGATCCACTCAATGACTCGTGGTTCAAACCATGGTCCATGGTTTAGACCCATCATTTTTGGAAAGTTCAGAATTTTCAGTTTTCTTAAGTTTAAAAGATGGATCGAATTTTGGGGTGTTACACACAAGCTGCAGCAGACAAAGCAGCCCAATGAAATTTTCCTAGAGGACCAGTCGTCCCAAGAGGGAACAGGGGCCGACAGTGGCAGTAACCACGACAAGCCCCTCGATATTATATTGATGATTATGATGAGGATGACTTAGGGATTATCGGGCCCATAGTAGTGCCACTATTGCTAGTAGGTACAAAGTTTGACATCAACAGCACCATGATCCAGCTGCTAAACCTAAAAAGACTATATTTTGGGCTGCCTGCTGAGGGTGCAAATTTGCATGTGCCTAATTTTGTGGGATCTGCAAAGTGTATAATCTGCTAGGGGTGGAGCAAGATGCTATTAGACTGAGGCTATTCCCATTTTTTTTGACTGGAGAGGCAACTGTTTGGCTCAATGAGTTGCCCAAAAATTCTATATTTACATGGCTGGAGCTGAGGACTCAGTTCCTTGAGAGGTTCTTTCTGCCATCTAAGATGTTGCAGCTGAAATAAGAGATTTATAACTTCAAGCAGCTATCCAAGGAGGCACTGCATGAAACATGGTTGAGGTTCAATAAGAAGATGAAGTAGGTTCCAAAACACAAAATCCCTTCTAAGAATTTGATGGAGATGTTTTACAGAGCATTGAATGTCAACACAAAGGCGGTAGCTGATATAGTGACCGGGGGAGTATTCATGGAGAACACTTATTATGACGCATCTGAGAATCTCAATAGGGTCACCAAGACAAGCAGAGCCTGGCATACTAGAGATACTGAGAGTGCAGCAGGTACTTACGTAGTGGGGAGCTCCATCGACCATCACGAATTTCAGCATATTAAACAAAGTTTTGCAACCTTGCAAACAACTGTGAATCTAATTGTGAAGTAAATTCTTAATGACAGGCTGGAAAAGGTGAAAGTTATGGCTTCCCAAGGTAAAGCACCAAGACAAGATGAGTATGACAATGAAGAAGAAGTAAATTATCTGAATGATCAAGTGGCAGGTTTCTGGGCCAATGGCCAAGGGAATCAAAGTCAGAATAGAGATAGAGATGACAACTACAATTAGTCTAGATACAGAGACAGGAGCAGGGGTAGAGATGGTGATTGGAAGAAGAGAGATGGTTACAAGAATGATAGGAGCGGCCTGTATGTCTGTAATGACCCTTCCGGTAATTTCCACGTATACATTTTTCCTTGAATCGTTAGAGCTTGTTTGTAGCGGCCCTAAGTCACTTAAGGCTTGTCAGGACCTGTATTTTTGGTGCCGGGTCCATTTGTTTGATCGTAAGTTCCTTTAATAAAGTTTTTGAACTTTGGGTAAATGTCTCTGGGCTTTTCTCCCAATATATAAGGAGTTAGAAGTCCTCCGAAATACCAAATCGAAGGTCTACGAGTCTAGTTTCTAACGCACAAAATCTCACGTCCAACTGATCTCGGAGTAAAAAGGTATGATTGTTTTACCGCGGACTGTCTGGCAGAAAATGGGTTGCGAACCGGGTCGCGAACCGGGTCGGGTTAAACTCGATTTAAGCCTCAACTTCACGTTTTAAAATGCCATTTCAGTTCCGAAAAAGTGAGAAAACATAAGGGAGGGTTCCAAGAGAGTTCATTAGTATCTAAATCGTGCAATGGTGAGTTGCAAACTTAAATTTAAGAATTTTATTAACATCACGTGTCTTTGAAAATATTTTATTTAAAAGTTGAATTTGGTAAAAATTATATTATTATTACCTTTTCAAAATATTTTAAAGGTTTATGAAAAATATTTTTGTTACGATATAATTGTATATGTATTTATTTTATAAGGTTTTTATACATTGTAATATTTTAACGGAGATAGTAAATTTAGTTATGTTGAAATTTATTATTATAATATAATAGGTTTTATTCAAAATAATTTTCTAATGATTATGGTATATTCAAAAATTATATTTATTTTACCACGAATTTATGCAATACCCGAATATATATAACGGGGTAAAGGTAATCTTTCAATATTGCCACCTTCACTCCACGTGGGAGTGGAGGGGTTGGACAACACATTGGGATGCTGCCACTTATTAGCTAAAATTAAGTGGCATGTGTAATTGATATAAGTACCTTTAATTTATATGTTACAGGGGTAGAAGTGATCATATGGGGGCATTTACATACTACTGTGCACGTTGATTCTATAAGCGCTAAGGAAGATTTCTGAGGGAATATTACTTTGACAATTTATTCGGTTACCGAAAGAAAATTAATTATCTACGTCAAGTTATTCAAGCCCAAATCTGATTCCGATTTAGTTTTGGATTTTCTCGGAGTGGTTCGAGCTTGGACATCGTTGTTCTAGCAGCTTGTCATCGGATGACAGGTAGGTTATGGTTTATTTTCCCTAGACTCCGCATATATAAAATAAAATTGTATTAATGGGCATCCTTGGGTTGGTTTATTAGGTTGGTACCACAGACCTCGATCGCTTTATTCATGTCCGCCTACTTTTGTTCCTCCATTGCTTGCAGTATTTGCCGATATATTTTATTTACCCTTGTGGTCCTGTGAGGCCTTATTGACTCTGGAACATAGAAGGTGAGATTTTGGGAATGTCCGCGAGTCCCGGGCATAGAATTATCCTTCTAGGCTGGTTATGCTTGCTGAGTATCGGTGGGCCTGTGCAGGGTCGATAGGTTGATTGTGAGCTGCTGGGTAGCTATTGTGCTTGATCATATCATTTCCATGCATATAAAGAGGTTTTATCCATGTTTTACTATGTTTTGGCTTCGGGCCTACTGGCACTATTTTCTAAACCTTGCATGGCCCGGGGGGGCCGTTTTTTATGGAAAAAATTTGGAAATGGTTTGATTTAACTTGTGAATATTCTTGGATAAAAGGAAGTAAAATTATGTTTTAAATCACCAGTTTTACGATTAACGCTAGACTCGGCAGGGCCGGGGTGCTAGTTGAGTTTTCTTGCCACTTGAGATGATTTTAGCCTCGGTCGGACCGAGCACCTGAGATGACTTTCTACTGTTTAGACCCGGTTATGCCCGAGCACCCTTGGAGGGGTTTTTTTTGAGATATTTTCCTACTACTTTAGTCCTGGACAGGGTCTGGGCATGCATATTCGAGACTGGGTCTCTATCTTGATACCGGACTTGTTTCCGGACGACATGTTTTGATTGAGATTTTGGGTATGGGGTCCTAGGACCTCGCATGGACCCTTGCATCCGGGGCACGGGCGCGGCTAGCGTGTGCCGGAGGAACTAGGGTATACGGTGGAGTAGAGGTATACGGGCAGTGTCCTTACATGGAACCTACCTGCTGGGCCGGATCGGCACCGGAGGAGGTACATACAGAGATACCATTTCACTTGAGATCTTCATGCATCATATCATTCATTGTTTGAGGCTCCACCCTTGTTTGGTGTTTGTTGATTGTACGCTCCGGTAGTATGGGATGCCGGAGGGTTTGTTTTCACTTGTTTGTGTTCCTCGGTTGTATGGGCGG